>JAGDQP010024320.1:16255-28090 GCA_022664845.1 Lepisma saccharinum | reverse complement strand
GGTTTGTTTTTCTGTTGTTTCTTCTCACCTACACGTTCCTTCGCTGCGCTCTTAATTGTTTCACGAATTGCCTCCCACATCTTACTTACATCAATTTCATTATTAATATCTTAATTATTATTACTCGAGTCGGCTAGGATTTCGAACCTATTTGAGAGTTCGAGTTGATAATCTGGTTTTATGCTCGGATTATTTAATCGTTTCACTTCGAATTTCAGTTGTTTTGACCCCTTGCTTTCTCTGTTCGCGGTGCATAACTTTCCCCTTACTTTTGTGATCACTCATTGATGGTTGGTGTCTTCTTCTGCTCCTTTGTACGACCTAACATCCATTATGTTGGTGTCTCTTCGTTTATCTACTAATACGTGATTGATCTTGTTGAGAGTTTTGCCGTCCGGTGATACCCATGTGTATATTTGTGTATATCTTTGTGTTCAAAGTACGTGCGCTTTACCAGTAGGTTTTTCGAAATCGCGAAAGTTATCAGTCTTTCTCCAATGTTGTTAGTCCTTTCGTGAAGACTGTATTTGCCTATAGTAGGTCTATATTTTTCTTCCCTTCCTAGCTTTGCATTGATTGAACCCCCCAGCACAATTTTCGAATTATACTTTGGTAACCGGTCAAACAGCCTTTCTAGCTAATCATAGATAATATCTTTGTCGTTATCAGTAGCTACATCGGTCGGAGCATAGACGTTTAATAAAACCGTGTTGCCCCATCGAGTATGTATCGTAAAGTACGATAGTCTTTCATTTACGAACTCTATATTCTGAACCGTCTGTAGGATACCGTTTTTAGTGAGGAATCCTGTTCCGAAGTCGTGAGACTGTGTTTCCGTTTGGTATAATGTTCGTACGTTCCACGTTCCTATTCTAAGGTCTTTCCTAATCCTGTTCTTGGAGCCCCCTGAAGCAGTCCCCGCCCAAAGAACCGAATGAGGGACTAGTTTACGTCCGGAATATTTTACACCAGGAGAATCCATGAACCATCTGTTACTATTTCTTGACCTGTTTTAGCGGTGTAGAGTTGTCAGCTCTACGACCTGGTAGTAAAGGTAGACATTCAAGATGACTTCCTCTGTCCATCTCTGAGCCTTGCCGATGTCATTCATCTTCAGCCTCAGAGTTGTAATGGTGATGCTGGTTCCCCTCACCATGATATTTTTGTTCGGGGTTATCTTCCCCTAGCCTTTGTAGATCCCTCTACTAACTGCAAGGCAGCAGTACTGGTTTTGGTCCTCCCCGAAATATTTCCGGTACCCACCATATCTGGTTGACATTCCCCTATCCGCCACCCGGGGAGGCGCCTGGTGGGAGACCAGTAACTTCAACCCGGACACTGCATTAAGAAACATAGAATAGTGTCGAGTAGAAGAATACTGTCCGCAACCAACCACAAAACAAAATACTTGACTTTAGTTAATAATCAAAGTCGGAAACGCAATATTAATACGATTTTACGTAAATGCTCTTTAGTGCACAATAACTTGTATACACATATTTACACTTGTTGATAGGCCTAGAAAGTAATTGAGCCCTTAAGCTCCATTAGCATTGATTTCAGGGGCACAGTTATGTCGGTCAAGCTTTACCATGTCTTAGTTGAATGTATATTTAGTTACAAAGAACATGATATGATAATGTACCCTGAAAAATATTTTGAACATTTTGTTCTTTTTTTAGTTTGCTTCATTATGATAATTTTCAATCTCAGAGAATGAATAAATACTTTAGTTATATGATTTAATCAGTTTAAGTATATAATTTTCTTTCCGCATAATTGTTCGATCATAGTATCAAATGTGATGTACGTAGTTTTTGTATGATGGATATATTTCCCTTTTCACAATCTATTACAAATGTAAATTTAATCAACGTTTGATCGTAATAGCACAGTGGTCATACTAGGTTAAAACTGGCTGCTAAAACAGGATAACCCATTTTATTCTCAATGAACTGTTGAAATCTGCTTGAAAGAGACTGGCAACATTCAGGCTCATATTGTTCATTAAGTGTAAAGTGAGAAATGACGACCACAACTTGTGTTAAGTGTAATGTTTACTAAATTGTTTTAAGTTTGACTATGTACGCCAGTTTTGTCTATTTATTCCAATTATAATCACAGTAATGATACTCTTAATTCAATCAAATGGTTCCTTGGTGACGATTTCGTATTAAACATTTCATGATAGCTTCTTTATTTCTCTGAATATAACATTTTTTTGTTTGTTTAGTACATACTTGAATATAACAGGATGCCATTTACTATACTAAAACGAGATAGTAGCTCAGGCAGTCAAACTGTCAATTTTAATGTTAACATTAATTATATTGTTCAAATTATCGAATGAATCACACGTACAATTGAAGACACTAAGTGCTATTTTTTGTGAAAATTGCGCTTTTACCAGAATAATAATATATGTTGTTAGATCTATAACCAGTGTTGTAGTTCCAGAATTTTCACAGAGTATAAGCTGCGAATTTGTTAGTTTATGAAACTTTAAGCGCGGCTAGGCGTATGATCTCATTAAATTTTAATCCATGTTTCTGTTGAATGTAGGGGTGGAATAACTTAATTTTTACGAAAACATATACGGTATATGCCAGTAAGGCAATAACATGAAATTATATGCATAATTTGTTGCATTGAGAGAAGGAGAAACTTGAAGAGGGTTGAGACTTTCGCACAGCTATGAAGCATCTATACCAGTTGACAATCAGTTACAATTATACATAAGAATCACTTACTCAGCCCGTTATGGGACTTACTCCATACATCGAAAAGTCACATTTCTACCCTGTTTTTGAAAACACAAGTTAAATCTCATATTCCTCAAGACGTGCACTAAGAGACCTCCCAAGTTAACAAACGTTCTGCTCAAATTGACTGTACACTGTATGCGTATTTCTCCAAAATTAATATTGAAGTCATCAGATTGCGATAAAATGCTGGTGCGCATCATGTAGTTGTTCCCCGTCTCAACATTTCCCCCCGATGAAGAGGAACTTCAATTATTTGACTAATAATATCACCGGGGTAATTTGGAAATTAAATAAATAAACGAAACAGAAGTAGATGGTATACGCATCTTTGCAGAAGGAATACGCTAATGTGTAAGGTCAATCAAAGGCTTACCCTCCGTATACCCTCCACTACAGTACTGCCTATAACATATATAAAAATCAAAGTCCTAATATATTGCTTAGTTCTTCTATTGCGTGTTTATAAATAATGAAACATGTTCTTCTACATGGAAATAACATTTTTAAAACTTTGTCTCTCGTAAGTCGGAAAATGACATTTGCTATTAATGTCTTATTTACTTCAAGTCTTCAATTAGTGAGTAGCTGGTAAGTATTTTTATAAATATAGAAAATATTAGTAAATTAATAACAATATTAGTCAACTTTAATATTATCTTTCTAACTATTTTTTAAGAAATGTCGACTTATGCCTCGCCTGCACTGGATTATAGATCAGTTTTAATACACGTATACACATTTGCTACCTCTAAATGATCTACAATTGCTTGTTGCAAATGAAGAAGGTTCCATTAGTACCACAGGTGATTTTCGGGTATGTAGCCAAGGATTTAATCGATAGCTGTGTTGCTGCAGTGAGTGAAATACAGAAATAATATTCTGGACACTTTTCCTTCTTCCGCTCGATGTACCGTATTTCAGCATGTCTGCGTCGTAACGCCGTGAATATGGCACGAACATTTCCATTCTTAGCATGAGCGGATTTATGGGGGGCATGTGGACACTGATTTCAGAATGACTTCAAGTAATCCCCCCAGGATCTCTCTCTCCTAAATCCACCCATGATTCTTAGATCCTTGATGTTCGTTGTTGAAGTTGGAACAATCTGAATGTCGCTATCTATTATTATAGACCAAAAAGTGGATTAATTATTTATCTCAAATCATCAAACCAATCGTGAAATATGGTTCTTTTGATTTGGAATATGCTGCGGAAAATATGTATTTATATCAAAATCAAATAAAGTATAATTTATTGTCCACGAAAATGTTAGGGACCGAATAGAATGCCAGTTAAACAGTTAATCACAATTTTTCCTGATTAATCAAAATTAAGTTACTCGTTATGCAAACATTTGGATTTATTAAATAATTAGTTTATTTTTCAAAGATTCAGGACTATTAAAAATAAAACCTAGAACTCTCGAACAGGTAAAATCTGGTACAGTCTTTTATGTGTTGAATTTCAAAGTAGGTCTACAGAAACAATTTCTAACATTTAATATTTATGTTGTTCAGAAATAACTAGAATAGTTGAGAGAAGTGTTTTATTTAACAACTTTTAATTCATAGTGTGGTTTCGACTTCTAATAAATACTACACAACTCATTGCATCTCTTAATATTGATCAAAGATGGCAGCACTTTCAGTTCTACAGAAAATTCCGGTGAAAATCTACCAAGAGATGGCGACTGTTGCCGAATATGTTGGCGCTAATAAAAATTCTGTCAAGAGATGGCGGCTGTAGCAAAAGATGTTGGTTCTCATTACATGATACTTGAGCCAACAAAATTTAAATGACTTTCATCTACAAATAATAATAGCAGCGCGAATAAAACCAACAAAACCAAACAGTTTTACTGGTGAAACAAAGCTCCGATTACTTGATTGTTATGGCACGAAAAAGAAAAAGAAAAATAATGCAATCGAAAAGTATAGAAAAGAGAACATAGAAATGAAAGAGCCTGCTCCGTGCGTGAATGGGTCAAGGCGAAAAGTGATCTTTCTTCTCTTTCTTCTGTCTTCTCGTGCAAGCGGCGTTAGAAAAAAACTCTTAGCGAAACGAATGAAAGGAAAATGAAATAAAGAATACATTTAATAAAATTGTTATTAAGGCCTCCGTGGACGATCAAATTAATCTTGAACAAGTCGTTCAAGCAATTTTATGAAACTGACAGCAGATTCTTGAATCAAAGAATTCTCGTCAAAGAATTCCTATTCGGTAGAACCTCTGTTATCCGAGATAAAGGGGGTGGAGGTCATTTTGGATAACCAAAATTTCGGTTTAAAAAAATGTGTATTTTTTTCAAAGTATAAAGTGAAAAAATTGAAGGCAATGATAAAAAAGACATTTTTAGATTACGTATATAACAGACTTGTAATAAAGCTTTAAATGCTTCTACAGTTGGACAACTTCTTATACAACTAAGTTTACTGTTTTTTTTAAATCTTCTATCTTTTCTATTAGCATTTCAAATTTTATCTTTTTCGATTTTTTTTGACGTTTCGGTTAAACGCTATTTCGGTTAACAGAGGTTTTACTGTATAAATCTGTCCAATTTTTCTCGAATTCAAGATATTTATTTCCCACGAATGACAGCCCTTGGATTGCAAGAACGACTTCTGTCGATAACATCCAGCAAAGAATTTAAAAATGTATTCGTGGAATGCTGTATGATTATCATAATAAATTAAAGAAATCGCAACGTATCTTGCAAAGTTAAATTTTGCTACAAATATCTTCAAATTGTCGTCCAACATTTTTTTTATTTTTGTTTGTTTGCTATTCATTTCTTGTGAGTGTCATCAAAAAAACAAACAGGGATTCTGCCTGACCTGCCCCCAATCGAAGTTTCACTAACATTATGGAGCACTCACTCTCCCAACTTAAAAATTTTGTCGGTTTAAAAACAGAGAAGGCGTGCAAAAGTTCTACTTACACCTTACGATTTTGGTTTTACACCACCCAAACTTTAAATCCTAGCAGATGCTCTGCAAACTAATTACATATCAAAAATTTATAGTGGCCTGTGATTTTCTGTTTCTGCTAGAACGTCTTATACTGAACCTTATAGGTACAATGAACGTAAGTACACTGGGACAAAGACACCAAATGCGATACGAGTAGGAGTATTTTTGGCTATAGTTAACTCACACGTTATTTGCCTATAGTAGTTAAGGGTCACGTTTGCTGGCTGTGATATTCTCAGTGACATAAGGTTGGTTTATTATTAATAAAACTGTTAAATGTTCGCTTCTCTCGACGCCCTACTCGACAAAACTTGGTTAACTTAAATACCATCTTGAATTAAACGTTGAAAAGGTGGAGAGTTAATTGTTTGTGCCAGCGTTAAATCAACTTTTCTATTACTGAGGATGATTTCTATAGTATGAATATATATCTTAAGCACATTTATCTCATCACTATATATGTTCAAGATTTTCGATATTTTGCCTAAAAAAAATCATTTATTGCAATACTTGTCAATAAGGCACTGATAGGTACTAAGATTGATTCTTTGATTACAGCCTAAAAGAAAATACCAATATCTGTATCATTTTCTCAAGAGTTATGTACAATTCTTACTGTGAGCCATTGGTTATTGTGTAATAGAATTGGTAATTTCATGATAATAACTTGGTAATTTCGCGAGTAGGTGAATAATCGTCACGACGATGTATTAATCAAAAACTTGTAGCAAACTTGATTTGATTTGATCTAGTATTAATGCCCGAAGGCTACTAACTGTAACTGGCTTCCAAAAATATGCAACGTACAAACCGTAAGCCTTTAATTACTCACTAATTGAATATAATAACCTATTTATTTCAAAATATCTATTTATAGTCAAGTAAGGACTCCAGGTGGAAACATTGCTAATGTTGTAACATAGCTGTGACTCAAATTCAAGTTTAGGTTAGTTTTGGATTAGCTTAACATAACTGTCTGCGAAGTAAGAAAAATACCCAAAGAAATTTAATAAAATATAGAATAAGTTGGTTCAAACTACCTAAAGAATCGGGTTCAATGACATCTCGGTCCGTTCTTCACTCGCTGGCACTACCGTCACTTTGACAAACATCGCACATGAAGATGCCCTCTTTATCAGTGTTTTTCAACCTTTTTATACGCACGGACCGGCCAAGAGTAGGGAAAATCTTCCACAGACAGAGAAGATGTTACTATGTTAGAGATTCATTTTACATTCAAAGGATGCCAGCATATTTTCAGATTCTAGTTGTTTTAGAAAGGAAATGTAATCTTTAATCTCAATTTTGGATTATCGAAATCTACAAAATGAATGTTAAATAATTGAATATATTAATTGGTCGAGGACCGGTACCGCAGTTTCGCTGACTGGCGGTTGAAAACTACTGCTCTTGATCATTGTAGGATTTATGGCACCACACATGGTACCAATAATACAAAACTGCACTGAACCCATTTCCCTCTAGTTTTTCTGTGGACATCCTCGTTGTAGTTACAGTCGCAAAAGCCACATCCCAATCCTCGTCATCGACGAACATTGGCGTCATCCTCGTCATCGACGAAAAATTTTAATTTTCAGTTTAAAATACGCTAGGTGATGCAATTTTTACATACTCATGAGGTGCTCATCATCATCATTGAAAACCTAAGAATGACATTCCAGTTGCTAAACTCATATCTCCCATATTATATACCAATGCCTGCCCCGCTGGTCTAGTGGTTATCCTTGCTGACTGCTCATCGTGGGGTCCCAGGTTCGATTCCTGACTTTGTCATGGAATTTTTTCGAAAGCGAGAGGATCTGGAACGGTGCCCATTCAGCATCCTGATGCAATTGGGGAGCTACTGTGAATGAAAGACGTCTGGTCAGCGTGGGAACAGTTGACCAACTCCTCCCTCCGGGAGAGACCTCATCCAATAGTGGATAGAATATGTATGTGATTTATTATTATTATTATTATATACCAATGTTCATAGTTAATGTTTTAGAATATTGCCATGATCACACTCATACGGAAAAATACGTAACTTCTAGGCCTACTTACCTTTAACATTTGTCTTCTTCATTTCATTGCTTCGCAGCTTCACTTTTCTACGACTACTGCACAAAGAATACACAAAGAATAGTTTGCTGCTAACACGTGTCGCAATCTAAAGTGACACAAAATCGGGAGCTGAAAATAAACTCTTTCTGTCATCCGTCTGAGAAGATTGGAAGCTTTTCAAATCTTTGATTCCTGTATGAGAACTGGTAATAAAGTTATTACGAACTTACCAATGCCACGAAATTACCCAGATTTACCTTACATTTAAAGAGGGAATCTCTGGAATTGCCTACCAGGTCTGATGGCACCGTGTAAAATGATACTCAATCGAACATTGTTTTGATAATAAAATTCTCATATTTAGAGACCAATGCATCGGTGAGTTAAACATACACATATAAAGGTTCACATATACACCGTTCAAATATTACTCATTCTACGCCCTAAGGCATCTTGACTCTTACTTCCCTCTTGAGCAGTTCGCGCTTACACAAAGGTCAAACTGAGTTCGATTCAGTAGATATACAACTTGCATTAATGTGAAAACAAGAATATTACACAGCTAAGATCAGTAGAGAAACGGAAGATACTGCAAAAAGATATTGCCAAAAGATACTGCAAATAAGTCTTGTTCTTATATTCTCATACTGATTGTGTTTGGATAGCAGATCACAGGAAAGTTGAAAGCCGTTCTTGAACTTCAACAACTAGTTGTATGCGTTTTTTCAATGAACGGTGCTTTGAGAACCAACAAGGAGCTGAACAATCATACGGTATTCAAATTTAACGAACCTCTTCAAAAATGCATAGTAGTAGTTGCAAAAGTAGAATTATCCTTGCTTTTACATTTTCCTATTTCCTCTCATAAGTCGCGCTTTTACCATGAATTCAGGACTTCTGGATAAGGTTATTTGTTTCAGCACGTAGTAATGTACTTTCAAGGGGGTAGCACCACAAGTCCTAAATTCCAGAAGTCCTAAATTGCACAAGTCCTAAATTTCAGAAGTCCTAAAAGGCAAGAAGCCAGTTCTCTGGATTTTGCAGAAGTCCTAAATTGCAGAAGCCCTAAATTGCATAAGTCCTAAATTGCACAAGTCCTAAAAGACGAGAAGCCAATTTTCTGGATTTTGCAGAAGTCCTAAATTCCAGAAGTCATAAATTGCAGGAGTCCTAAATTGCAGGAGTCCTAAATTGCACAAGTCCTAAAGTTTAGGACTTGTGAAAGTTTTTTTAGGACTTCTGCAATTTAGGACTTATGGACGTTACCCCTTTCAAGATTAACATCATTTTTTAAAGATCACTAAAATCTTGTCGTTTCCAATGAAATGTACGAAGAGAAAATACTATAGTTTTATATCCATCTCCTTAAGTTGAATTGAATTCTATTTTATGGCCTTTAGGCATCAATAGCTAAGGCCGGGATAGGGTGGTAAGTGAAAGGTTGCTGGAAGGAGTCACCCAGGGCCTAAGTTGTAGGTACCGTCCCGGCATTTTCCTGCTGTGCTGTGTCGCCCCTGTAGAAAACAGTCAGGATGGTCGATCGCTGGCATCGAACCCCACGATCTTCCGAATGCAAAACCAACGCTCTACCAACTGACCTCTAATGGTTGATTATATATGCATTTCATATCTAACTTTTGACTTTTAATTGTAGACCATAATAATTATAAATAGCCTTATCACAAATAGTAAACGTATATAACACTGTTTCACACCATTTAGTTAACTTTAATGTTTTAGACATACTTAGTTCTTCTGCTGATCTGTCTAATACATTCAATAATCGAGAGTTTTAGAAACAACCGCAGTTAAGTGAGTTTTTTTTTAAATATTTGTTAAGCTCATCTATTATGAATAAAATATGTACAACAAAATACTGCATATCAATGACAGATGATGATTTAATATCTAAAACTATTCACGTGAAAAAGTTTAAAATTATAGTAAAAATTTATAAAGACATTCAAACTTTGAGCACGTGTGTCTCTAGCTTCGGTAAACTCGAATCCTTTTGCTTGTCTGTCCCTCAAGTATAAACATAAAACTTGGATTATCACCCTTGCCCTTGTATTATGGTGTAAGATGTGCAGCCTAGAGAGAATATTGCGCATGGCGGTTATCATTACTAGTACTTTTCTCGTTTCCTTCGGTAACACCAGAGCAGTGCCCAATTGGTACATTATATCAAAACGAAAGACACTCTTTGCCGTTTTCCCGTCAAAGTTAAGGACAAATATTCGTTGTGTATTCCAGAAAAAAATGAAGTTTGAGTAGTCTGAGTGACTGCGAAGTTTCAATTAAATTGTATAACTTGTTCAAAGTACTTATCTCAGAAGTAATATCTATTTCCTGGATTGTTTATCGTTGGTATTTTACAGTTTATATGAACGAACAGCTGTGAACTGTTTATCCTTCGTAAATCAGAAAGAATTACAACATCCAGTGTTGATTATGATTGTAGAAATTGATTTAAGACAACTACAAGTTTTCTGTTGTCAACTTTGGGAAACGAGTACTTTATGAAGACAGCGAAGATTTAAAATTTTATGTGGAGGTTACGATAGCATGATTTAAAAACTGAGAGAAGAAAAGTTTTGTGTGTGTGTGAAATTCCATATGTGGATGAACAATAAGAAGCCTTGAGTAGTAGTATAGGTGGCGTGTTTGTGCAGCACCGAACCACTTGTTGAACGTGTTATGGAGCTTCTGGCAGGAGATGCTTCACTTCTTTGCTCACCAATAGATCGAATTACGAGCTGGCTCAAGCGCATGGTAGACGCAAATCGTAAAAGAAAGAAAGGAATTCTCGCGGCAAGCTTTTTCATGTGGAAAGAACAACCTGTCGTTCTACAAGTAGCAAAATAATTAGTAACTATCAGTACATGAGTATCAGTGACATTTATTGTTGAAAAATGAAAGTACAAGAGCAATATTTTTACGAATTTATGAACGATGTCGAACAAGCACCGGCTCTTAGACAATTGAGACACGTCCTGAAAGCAAAGAGAAAATTCAATGTAAGTCGTATTATGAATGTTGAAAGAATTGGGATTTGGTATATCAAAGCAATGAATAAATACAAACATTACAAATGAAGCTTTTGAAATTATAGGATTTGTAACAAGGGTATTAAGAGAGTTTAACAATGTTTCTACATTAGAGAAAATATGCTACAATGATGTTCGTTCGAAATTTGAATATGTGTTTACTATTTGAAATCCACGTCAACTAAAAATTGGCAACAACTATAGAGAAAATACAATCATAATTTCTTAATGAAAGCTGCAATACAATCATTAAAAACTTTCATAAATTTCACAGTGCGTAGCTTCCTCTTCCTCTTTCGATAACCGTCACAGTAACAAATGGCGGGGAACAAACCTGACTGGAAGCCATGATCAATTGTAAATCACTCTGAAAAGGATTAGAAATAAACCACTCTAAAGTGATGAGAAATAGCTCTTTCAAGATTGAAGAATAAATTACATCCAAAAGCATCGGAATTCCTTCTAGAAAGAACCCATTTTCCATCCAAAGCGAGAGCATTTTGTTTAAAGAAACTCTTTTTGATTGAAAATTCCGCTCTAAAACGAGTGCTCTCTTTCTGCTCTAAGAAGATTGAATATTCCGCTCTTTTGATTTAGTGTGTATTTTAGAGTGGTTGAGCCAAACCATTTACAATTTATAATAATGCTCAGATTCAACAGAAATGGCTGATAGTTAAATTTACCAAGTTTAAAACTTTGAGAAACTTAGGAACAATGAAGGAAGTTACGTAGCGACCTGAATCAATGAAATATTGGTAATTTATCGTCATTGAATATTGCTTTAGCGTTGCAGCTTATCGGGTTTCAAAAATATTATAATTATACACTTTTCCAAGTGTAGTAAGATGATGTTAGTTTAGGTATCTATTAAAAATTGAAGATATTCCTACTCAAGGGGGCGTAGGTTACAAACCAGAGCAAGGTGTCCTGAGTGTAATCCTTTTACTGGTCATGTAGTCACAGGGGGTGAATCCTGGGAAAAATGCCATA
>JAGDQP010024320.1:0-15855 GCA_022664845.1 Lepisma saccharinum | reverse complement strand
CGTTTTTCTCCCATGACCTGCCCACCTTAATCGCCGCGATTTCATTATTCTTACAACATCTGGCGAACCGCACCGTTTGTGGTGTTTCTTATGTGAAATTGCATACAATATATAATATTATTTATATATAATCACCTTCGGTGATAATCAAGAGCAACTTTATATATTTTTAGAGGTTGTTTCCTGAGACCAACAAAATAACGTTTTTCCAAAATCTAGGTTGCCTGGATTGAAGCTCTCTTCTGTCATGGAATGATTCACAAGTCACACAGCAAAATATTTGTCAAAGAAAATACTATTTTGTATAAAATATGAATAACTTTGTAATTGCATGTTGCTTCTGAGCACAAAGAAATTTATGAACTAGAGCAATTATTGCCGAATAGGATGTCTCTTCTGAAGCGAGCTTGTACTGTAATCTAGCGCATATCCTATAATAGTTGTGTTGTATATGTTTTTTTATTCCAGTTCAACTAAGTAGAAAACATTACAAAACTGTTGAAGGTATAAACGCACATCTTGTAGTCAGTAAGTGTCCGTTTTGTTTATGATTTAAGTGATTCGTTATTAAACAGTAAGTAAGGGCTTTTTCCTCAGCATACCAGTCATTTTATTACTAATATTATATTTAAAAGAAAATATTAAAAAATACGATAGTGGTCTTTTAAAATATTCACATACTTAGGACACTTAAGACTTATAACATATATACATAAACACATTACACCGTTCCCTCTTTCCTCTTAAAACCTATCGACGTATATCCTTGGCAGGATGTTAAGCTACTAATATCTTATGTTTAACTAACTTGGCTTGAACCATAGATGCCTGAAGGCCATCAGTAAATTCAATTCAACTAAGCAAATGTGATTCAAAATTTGGGTCCTCCATTGAAAAGCCTGGAACTTTATTGTTTTATATCAAATTCTGAAACTTATGAACAGTACACATTTTCCTGTTGTCGTGAATAGCCGTAACGTCGCAGTTACATCGTAAATATTTGTTTACTTCAGATTCTTTATAAAAGAAACAATCTCGGTCAAAATGAAGGTAATTTCTCTGAGACTTGTAAAACAAACTAAAATGAATACACAGATAATAAAAAATATATAAATCTGTTCAGAACTATTCAATTGCAACTTAAGAATATAAATTGATTTTCTGAAATTACAACTTTGTCTTTGTTTCACGTATATTTACGCCGTCATAATTAATATCTCTATTTTTTTTTTTAACTTAATTACTCTATCATAATATTATTTCGTTCTCATTATCCACTCGAAACGCGTGACCAAATTGTACACATTTTAATTTCCATATTATAGTTACGCAATAACGTTTCAGGACAGTTGGTCGCTAGACTGATGCGAAATTGAAACTATCTTCTATTGCAGCGAAAGAAACCTACCACAAAACGCATTGGGTTGAGTTTATAGCCTTTAGATAACTCTTGCTTAGATCGGGATAGGGTGGGGGAGATACCTAGTTTGGAGGTAACCTACCGGTATTTGTCTGATATGACTGAGGAAAATCTTGGTAAAGCCTGTCAGGATGAGCGGCCTTGTTGGGAGCGTTATACAAACTGATTCGCTCGGTTGGGGAAAGGAATGGTAGATAGAATGGGAAAAATACAATCTTGTTTACTTTAGCTATTTTAAATTCTACTTTTTCACGCTGGAAACTATTAAAGTTATTTCTTATTACGTTTCAACATAATTTCTAAGGTACGATAAGGAGAAACAATCAGCCGTAGCTAATTTCGATTAACGTATCCAGGGACTCTGTCAGGCCCTAAATTCTCCAGCACAAATCTCAATTTAAAAAAATTTGCTTCACAATTTTAGCTGTAACCCCTCCCCACGACTGAAAATCCTGTCAGAATCCCTGAACGTAACATACTACTTTCTGACGATGCTCTTACTGTCAGAATACCCTGATTGATGCTTAAATTTGAATTTTATTTATGGCCTTTAGGCATGTAAGGCTCAGGCAGGATAGAGGGGGGAAAGAATTCGGGAAGGTGTCTGCCAGGGCCTATGCTGAAGGAGCCCTTCTGGCATTTACCTGGTGTGACTGAGGAAAAACTCTGGAAAACCCTCAGGATGGTCGACCGCTGAGATCTAACCAACAATCTCCCGAATGCTATGCCAACGCTCTACCACTGAGCCACGGCGGCTCTGAAATAGTACTAAAAATCTAATGATGCATTTTTGTTATATTTTGAGAGATTGTCCTAAACGTTATTTTAAAAACAATTAAAATCATTAAGTCGATGACTGTCTTTTTCTCTTTTTCGTAATTGTGAGGTTCTTCTACGAATGCGAAAGTAATTTGGGGACATGCGTTGAAAGTCTCCTGTAATGAAGCGCCATTGGTATGAAGCGGAGAAGAATTGAATTAACTTCCACAGGTAAGCAACAGGTTTTTACTACGCTGTTTTCGCTGAATTTCTTACTTTTAGAAATGATAATGTGTAATCCAGAACTGGAAAACATGTTTCGAATTTCCTCTCAAAGGTGATGTTAATATGTACTAAAGTCAATTTATCAGAGTACAATAATAAAGAAGTAAATCTAAGTACAGAACATCTTCTTAAGAGTTACGTCAAATTAACACTCCGCTAAATTTTTCTCCTTGCAGAGTTGTGTAGACTTTTGGAGCCGTATTATATATGTGAGTGGAGCGGAGGAGGAGTGCAGTCAGGTGACATGGACCCTGTTAAATGTTGAGTGAGTGAGCGCATGTATGTGTGTGTGTCTGGGGCAGGCGGTAACGTTACGGTCCATAGAGCGCTGACGATCATGCTCCTCCGAGAGAGGCAGAAGGCGTTGGTGCGAGACAATCTCCCAGCAGAAGATTGCAACGGGCGAGTGAGAGCGTAACCCTACAGTCGCGCGCCGGACGTCACGCAACACGGTCGGTCGCGAGCACCGCACGCGCTTAACTACCGTTATTTAAAATCCAGTTTTCTGTGTATCATCGAAAAAAATATATATTACATCATATATCCAAAAACGAACATTAGACTAGATGAAGACGTTTTACAGCATAAGAATATTGTTCCAAGAAACAAAATTTATAGATAACCTAAGAGTCAATTTTAACTCGTGTTAGTAAGAAGAAAAGTGAAACTGAAAGTAATTTTGTGTTGTGAAGTGATAAAAATAAACGAGAGCATGTGTAAGTTAACGTCTTTTGCATAGTCCACCCTTCATTATGTATGTTCTAAAACGAGTAAAAGAAAAGACGTACGGGAATATAAACAGTGGACAAGTGATGTGAAAGTAACAATTTCGTTTACTTCCGCAGACATTTACGGAGGACCAGGTACAATACTGTAAGTAATGTGTGATTATCACCGCTGAGGCCTTACACTTATTGGTAAATAGTGCCGTCCAGTTTTGGCTGTGTTAGTGAAAAACATGAATTCGTATTTGGCAGTGACAGATGCTTATTCCCCAACTATGACAATGACTATGTCAAAGCCGAGTGTTCTTGCAAAAGAGCCTTCGTACTTGTCAACGGCTGCTGCCACAAAGGTGATGATGATGCATCATGCCAATAGTAGTCTTGCAAACAGAATGATGATGGACTTGTTTCTTAGCACTGACCAACCACCCCAAACCCAACCACCAGCACCACCTCCAGCACCACCACCACCACCACAACAACAACAACAACAGCAAACAGACACGAATAACAATAATGAAAACAGTGGGGGAGAAAATGGACGCCGTCCTAAAGACGGGCCAAATAGTGATACTAATAGTGTACAACAATCCGGGACAGAAAAAGCGACAACTGACACAGTAACCCCGACAGGTCGTCAAAGGCGAGCAGCAGAGAAGTATTCTCTTCGTCCACGTTCCATCCAAAATCGAATAGAAATAGAGAAGAAGAGATCGACCACTAAAAGGGAGCCGAAACCTAAGCAAAAACCTCCACCGCTTAGCAAGTATCGTCGAAAGACAGCTAATGCCAGAGAGAGAAGTAGGATGCGAGAGATCAACCAGGCATTTGAAACCCTCAGGAGGGCCGTTCCCCAGTTCCCAAGTTGCAAAACCAGTGAAAAACTAACAAAAATCACAACCCTTCGTCTTGCCATGAACTACATTGAAGCTCTGACCAAGATCCTTCAGGATGGTTCAACATGTGATGAGGATGTTGGTGCTCTTACTTCGTCTTGCTCTCCGCTCTCTCACTCCTCCCTGGCGTCAACATTTTCCTCGTCTTCAATTGTTGCCCCAAGTCTTGTTCCTTGTTCGACTCCCGGTTCCGGAATTTGTGAATCCTCCTCTAGTGAACTGGGTGAGTACGCCAACGATTTTCTCTCTGAGGAAGGTTCCACGCTAGGTGACCCCATGGACACGTTTGACGACATTATTGGCGTCAGTGACACGTTCGATATTCTTCTCGAATCTGATGGCGAGTCTCTTCAATTCCATTCGGATCTCAGTGATCAATCGACGCCATGACATTTTAGTATATATTTTTCATTCACAATTTGTGTGCTTAGGAGTGTAAATAAGTTTTACAGTAAAATGAGTTCTCGGTTTTGTGTTCCTTCGAAACAAGTAAAACGAACAATCACATAAAGATACGGACGTCATTCCTGCTCCATCCTGTGCGTATCTATTAGAAAGTGGCTCTTGTGTGGAGTCACAGAGTTGATTACATTCAGGTAATTGTCAGTTCTGTTAATTTCAAAGCGAAACATATCAATATTGCACAAAACTCTTACTTTAATGTAAACAATTTTCATTATTACTAATTTAAAATCTTGTATTTAAAAGTTTAGTAGATGTAGAATAAGTTCCTATCTCTGGAACATACTACACGTAAAGCTATTTACGAATGGTAAACGATAAGTCTGCAATTAAAAGTATTTATAGCACAATTTCAGATAAAACAAACACTATTACTTATACTTTTGATTTAAGAAAAATCATAAAGGTAACAGCGTCAGCAGAAATTTAGTATTTGAAAATAAAATTGGAATAAATTTGTTTTTAACCTCATTAAATACGAGAAAAACAAACAAAAATTAAATTCTGCATAACGACTACGAAAAGTTTGGTGAAAAAAAAATCGTGTAGGTAAAACAATTTTTGAAATTAGAAGTGTTTCGTCAGTACATACATTCTAAAATACTGTGCATTACAAACAAACCAAACACATTTCTCAGAATGCGCTAGAAAATTACATAGATGTTTGTAAATATTGTATATAAAATACAAAATCATATATTTTTGAAACATATCATTCGTTGGCTGTTGATCAATGAAGCAATATTTCTTTTTAAAAAAAGAATAGGAGCAACACTATTTGCTGGCTTTGTTCCGAACTTTCTTGAAAGTGAAACTTATTTTTTATGATGTGAAACATACTATATAAAATATGTCATATTATATAAATAAGGTGTTGAATTTTTTGCATATGTTATATGACAACAAAGATAATTTATATATGCAAAGCATAATTTCGATTACACTAGAAACAGTACTGATGTTTTTTTTTTTAAATAAGCCTCCTATTTGTGGTTGGCTATAAAACATTTTTTTAAATTACATTTTTAAAGAATGTTATTTATTTGTTACATTTTACATAAGCTGTTTTTCCTTGTTTTATAATTATGCATTTTGTACATAATATAGAAAATTTGTTATAGTTTCTAAACAAATGAAATTCTCAGCGTGCCATATGTTCCGTTAAAGAATAGATCATCATTTTTTTCTGTTTCAATCTCAATCTATATCTGTTCTTCTCTCACTTTTTTAGTCTACAAGGAAAAAAGAAAATGTTGAAATAAATTTTATTTTAAATGTACACAGAATGTCTCTGAGTTATATAACCTATTCTATATTCTATTATACAAAACCCACCAACGGACACATACGCTGTCAGAAAGTATGAAGAGATTCGTGTTTCTAAAAACATCTTTGGCGATTGCGTTATCGTACTATTGCGTTATTGATACAGTAAAGAAAGAAGTGTCCATTCATGTGAATACGATATAGCCTCTCCGGGAAGTTAAGTTCTTGGTGTATGTGTTGTAGATAGTTTCGAAATCTAATGTCAACGGGTTTTGTAGTATTTTTTCATTGCTTTTTCCCTTGTTTTCGTACATTTTCTTTCTGAATACAGATAAAATTATAATGGTGTTCACTTACTGCATCATATTTGGAATTTAACTTTAAAATTCAAAATAATGGGAATGAAAGCTGTACTTTCTTATCTAGACACTTTTTGGGACATTATTGCGTTCGTAAAGAGTTTGGACATAATCCTGAAATTGAATAAGCATTTCCAAGACATGAATGGTACTCCTTATTTGGGTTTGAAACAAAATATAATATGTGAAAATTATTTTCTATTTACGTGCAATCATATTCAAAGTGTTTATGCCTAAGAATTAAGGTAACATGTATGATTGTGTAACAGTTATCACCGTTGAGTTCGAAAACTACCTAAAATAAAACACTAGCTCAAAAGCATAAATACTAACGATAAATTAAGTAAAGTAATCCTTACTTAAACGAAGGGATTTGAAATCATACTTCCGTAACGTTATTTTTGTACGGTACTTAAAAGTGAATGATGATATGAAAATTATAAAGAATCTCACGTGATAGGTAAGTATTTATTTATAACCCATGTTTACTCTTGTAATTGTGGGTATTTTATTAGTATTTGAGATGGAAATTTCTGCTATGAACAATGGTAAACTTTATTTTTATATGGGCCAGTTTAGTAACTTTGGACTTCGGCCCGTCACGATTCGCCTTTAGCTGTTAAGTGTTAAAATCCACACCCATGCCCCTGCCGGGACTCGAACCCGGGACCTTAGAGCCGATGGCCTACCGCCGCAGACTACTCTTCCACCCGGCCGGTATGATCTAGATACCACAAAACGCAGTTGGTTGGTTCACCTGATAATGTTTTGTGCTTGTGTGAAATTCCTTACATTCAAATCAATTTAGATTTATGTCTTAAGATATGTTGGTTTCCTTCAACATATCTTTTTTTTTCTACAAGTGAGTGAATAGAAAATACATACTTTAAATGTTTCCACTGCAATATTTACAAGTACATGATTAGTATTGCCTACGAAACAGATAAATATCTATGGAAAACGAGACGAGATAAAACTTTCTAATATATATATTTCGAGATGAAACACTACTTTTTCGAGACAGGTTCAATCTCTCTTCGTAGACAACATTACTAATCTTTCGTCTACTTGATTCATTGCTGAACTGAACAATGGACATAGATTCTTAAAAACATTTAGAATAATCGAATCAACTTTATATTTAGGAAAGAACTATCAACAGTTCCGAGGAGTATTAAAAGAAACCTTTCAATATAACAAACTTAAGCTATGTGATTTTACACGAAAAAAGAACTTTTTTTATGGTTAGAAAAAGCAATCATATGAAATAAATATTTTTTATTATCTTTTTAACGCTTTCATGAACTAGCTCCAATACATCGCAATTATTGTTATGAAACAGGAGTTCAGATTTGATTTGTTTCTGAAGATACTTTGGTTTCCGGTTCCAAAGATTCTTAAATAATTGCTAAACTTACTTTCTGTAGCTTCAATTTGTTTTCCAGTCCTTAACGAATGCAAAATTATAAGTAGTTATACAGTGATTTCTTATTTTTTTTTTAAACCTGTATTTAACCTTTATTTTTATTTACAAAGTATTTGGGCTTTTAATATCCATTCAACGTTTCTTAAGTTGCGACGAGTAGTAGAAATTTATGTTGAATGTTTATGTTATTGACCCTTTCTCGGTAGTTCGCTGGTGAAACTGAGGGAAAGTACGAATAGAAAACAGTGAGAAGCAAACACACTAAGATAAAAGATTTCTCAAAAACAAGACAACGCCTTTTGACGACAGCATTAATCCTTGTGTGGCGCTTTTAGAAGGATTCCACTAAGAATCTGGGCAAATGCAGCCCTGTTTTCAGTACCTGATTGTAGGGAAGGAAACAGAGAAAATATATACGTAAGGCGCCTTGTTTGGTATCTGATTATTTTCATATATTCTTTTAGGAAATGCAATTACCCAAACCTCGTGGTCCCTTCGTTAACATTGCGGACTTTAGATCGGTACTAGGGAGGCAAATAGTTTCAAACTTTGCTGCTGGTCACCCTGACTGAAGTCTTCCTAAATAATGCCGAGCAAATGTTCTGACGGTAGCTGGAATAAAGCCTTGGTTGCTGCTACCTTCCTCCTACCCATAACGAATGCTCGCCAAAAGACATCATCGCTCAGTTGAGCGACAATGCTCACTGTAATTTACTGAATATTGATTATTCTTTTATTTTCATGCTTTCTTTATAATTACGGTATAAACAAGATGTTCCATTTGGTCGGATATCAAATATCAAAAGCGACGAAAATCTCAAATTAGTCTACAAGAAAATACTTTGTAACTAAAGGTAAAAGATAGGACCTGAGAAGCATGATTTTGTGAGCGTGTTTACCTACTAAAAGAAAGACTAGCTCAATACAACTTGACGGTTTCATTTACCATAGTTTTTGTTTATTTACTTTTATTTCTGGGCGTTGACTGGGCTCAAGGACATCACAAGTACGAGGATAACACTATTCGGCAAACGGTTGGGGAAGGTGCTTTGTCCAAATACCATGTCGGCATTTGCCCGGGATTGGCTGGGATGGCCCAGAGCAGAACTTGAACCTGTGTGTCTCACCAGTTGCGACACAAAATCAGTGAACTTAACCATTAGACCACGGGGTCTGGGTTTGTGATGTTTGCCATATACAAAAATTATGTATGAGAACGAAAACAATTATTTTACATGAAACTAACAAGATGACTCTGAACTTCAGAGAAGTTTAGAGAAAAAATAGTACGTTACACCGAAAGTTTTTGGAAATAAAAACTCTTTTTGATTAGATTATCACAAACAGAATGAAAGATTAAGTTTTGTCGTGAATACCAATAATCTGCGACTTCTTTCTTTAAAATTAATACTACAGAAGAATCAGGTAACGTTACTTCTATTATTTTGTAGCAATTCGAAGGGGAAAGGTCGAAAGGTTACCACATCAAACTTCGGAGAGAAAACATTTAACACTGCAAAATGTTCTTTCTTTTAGCCTTTTTCTCTCTCCCTCTCTTTCTCTTTTACCTGAACGAGTCGACTCGTATGTTCTTCCTTCTCAAGGTCAACCCTCTTGATTTATTCTCCACCGTGAGCATTCGTGAATCTTGCAGGTATATTATAAAATAAATGGTTCCCTTAAAATAGATTGATCCTTCCTTTTTCTCTTTCTTTTGCATAGGGATCTTGTGTCTTACAGGCCTAAGGTTAACGCACTTATTTCTTCATTTGAATTAACGGTATCTTTAGCTATTATATTACTGCATATAGCAGAGTATCATTTGATTTTTACTTATACCAGCTGCTTTCTTTTATTGCATAATTTAAAATACGACATTCATCTACGCCTTCATATAGACATTGCATTAAAGCAAATAGATGAACATTGTCTTTCAAATTATTATAGATAATCAGGTAGTACACAAAGACGTCGAAACAGCCTGTGATATATTCAGTAATACAATATTAGAATCTTCACCGCTCGTCATCTTGTAACCAGAACGTCCTGAGTTCCATTCCCTGTAGAGACATAAAAGTTTCGAAATTTACTTGAAAATGTAGGTATCTTCTGGAAGGCCAATGTAAACCATCATTGTTTCATCTTGCTCAGGGACAAAGCTTGGGGCTGAAATCTGTCTCTGGCTAAAACATCCATCACATCATATTTTTGGGTCACTAGAATAAATAAAGTGTTCTGTTTTATTTGTGATAAGTAATTATATTAAGACAGGCTTAATTCCCTACCAATTCATTAAACTTTTTTTTAAAAAAAAAATGTGTTATTCGTTATGTTACTTTACAGATTAATATTTTATCTGTAATTTAAGTCTATTGTCTTAAATTATATACTTTTACACATATATTTTTATTTGGATAATTAGAGGATATATAAAGAACGAGAATATAGCGTCTTTGACCGTTCCTCAAGAAACCTAAATGTAAACAAAATCTATTATACTTGAATGAGATCTCATTTATTATATTTTTGAAGATCAGATTGTACAGGAGACAGAGTAAATAGTTGGATTATCTGCTTCTTTCTCAATTCTATCTTCAAGTTATTTCCCTTTTGAAAGATCCTTTCCTTCAGAAAATTACAAAAAAATGAATTGTATTTCTTGATTTATATAAAGTATTTATTGGGAACGTAGTACCGTAGTATTATCTAAACTAAGCTCTTGTAGTACCGTAACTCCACACAGATGAAAACCGACCCCTATTCATTCTAATCCTGAACACTTCTCAAATTAGACATTGCCAAGATCCATGTAATGGTTGTCAGGAGAAAAGTTGGTAGAACATTCTGCTTCAAGCTGCAGCCTGGAAAGTACCGATGCAGCACATGTCGAGTGCGTAAGTTGAAGTCATATCTCTCGAGACATGACAAAAAAAGTAATCTCCAGCAATTTTAAAAAGTATGCAGAACGAAACAGTAATATGTAATCATGTATGGTTTTTAAATTTTTAGTATTGTTGCAAACATTTTATTGTGGTTATCATATGGTCTTCGATGTGATCAATTTGGTAATTGCCGTTAGGAAAAAGTATGGAGACTACAATTACAAATAACGTTCGATTAGTTGTTAATCTAAATGTAGAATTTGATTGTCATCTGAGAGGAGTTACCAACAAACTAAAAGGATATTCTTTAGAACTCTCCCCTTTATCTGATCACTGATTCCCCCTCCTCCCTGCAGCCTCCTCCTCTGTATCCACCACTACCTTGCTTCCGGCCACGTAAACGCAGAGACGCCAGCCAGCAAAGCAAGCAAGCAGATTGGAGAACCTACTTTCATGCGATGTCGCAACTTTCACAGTATTAATAAATCAATGTTTGATTGTGTGTAATCGAGTTCGGAGTTGGAAACAAATGCGAGAATACTTTCTAGGCCTTCGGACCAAATTGCTGTTACCTTCTCAACACCACTTAGCATTTCAACTTTCTATAGTTAATAAGCAATACCTCCCGACTACTTCTCTCACCTTCTTCCTTTTTTATTTTCTTTCTTTTTTTGGTAGTGTTATTTAAAGAATAAAAGCTTTTCCTTCGATAATTACAGTGGATTGCTTCTTTCGTTTAATGAAAATTATGTGACAGATGATTTAATGTACACATAACACTTTACGTAATACCGTGGTGTGACTTTCTGAATAGGAAATTATGTATGCAACTATAAATAAAACACTATGGGAACATTTCTTTACAATAATGCGAAAGCTAGTTTGTTGATCAAATAAATAATATTTAAATATTTGTTATTTTTCTATCATTTACGTTGCACAAGAGGTGAAACAAAATAATTTTTAGAAAAGTTATCGACTTGAGATGAATCGTGGTCGGAGGCAAAGTCTTGATCAAAAATGTTTCTAAATGAATTAAGTAAATCTATCAATTGAATCTGAAATTAAGAAGGAAAATATTCCACCAAGGTGGTCGTTTTGGCAAACTAAAAAGAAAACTGTTTTGTGATTAATCCAATGGTCGAAACCAAAACTTATAATTGCTCAATGTTCTTTGGTCTTTTCGCACAACTTTGTAATCATAGGTTATTGGTTTTGAATATCAGCTTAACCACAAAACAGTTTTCATTTTAGTTTCCCTAAACTAATGTCAAGTGGAATAATATCCTTCTGATTTCACCGATTGAATTACAATTTCTATTTATATCAGTTTCGTATTGTATTATTCGTTACAACAAAATAGAGTACGCTGAATTTAGCTGAAGTGTTCAATAAAATATTTAGAATTAACTTTTCACTTAATAGAAAAAAATTATGCATAACTGTACAAGCGTATGAACTACAAAGAAAAATAATTTGGTTACCGTAACCCAAGGCAGAACAATTAAATGTTTGGTTTTCAACATTACATGGAGAATCCCTATCGTAATTTAAAAAATTATGGGCTGAAATTAATTCTAGTACTTTGAGTACCAGAGTGTCCTTCGTATTCCTGGGCGCCTTGGGAAGGTAAAAGCGGTCGAGAGTGGGACTGACCACCCCACCTCACTTCGTACCGTAGGTCAAGAAAATGTGGAGCGCTACCTCCACATCCCCCATGCGCCGTTCTCGTATCGCACAGAGGATAGCTTTACCTTTTTTACTTCCCTTTAGAAATTCAAAATTTAGTAGGCTATATTAAAATACCCGAACTTTAAATTCCAGCTGACAGTTTAAGTGGCAGATCATTTTTGCTTGTCGTTTCTGTTACTTAAATCGTCCGTTGGAATGTATGAATATTTTAGTACAGTAAAGTTTGAATATGTGTATGGATGTACTTGAAGTTATTTCATATCTTATAATTGTAATAGGAATTCTCTAAGAAATGTTTGAAGACCAAACATTTGGTTGTTCTGCATTGGGTAACATTTACAAAATTATTTTTTTCTGTGTATTTGGACATATTTAAAGGAAAATTGTAATCTAAATGTTATCGGATATCTTGACGAAAAGTTCTATCAGTCACTGGAAACTCAGATTATTGGTGCTCCATTGCAATATACGTTACAGTAGCTCACGTAAGAAACGCCAATGATACTTTTTTACATTATATTCCCATTATAGGTAAAGGTTTGGTAACCACACGTATCAATCTTCCAGGGAGAAAGTAATATAGATTATGCATATTTAATTTTCCAAGAATTATTTTATTAAAGAAAGTGTCGAGTGTTGTACTGTATTTACCCTTAAATAGTAAATCTTGTTTATCCGGAATGATTTCGGTCCTATCAAGTCCAGAGTGCAATCGAGTTACGAACGGGTTGTCTAAACGATTTAGCTCTGACCAATTTGTGGAGACGTAACGAAGACGTAGGTCCTTTAAGGTAGATGCTGGGATGCTACGATGAATTTACACCATCGACTAGTCAACTGACGCTGTAAGAAAGAAAGAGATGAGGCTGTGGATGCTTTAAAATAATTAAATATAAAATTTAGTGGGATAACACACACAAAATATAATCCCGACTTCCTTCTCTCGGGTTATGGTGCTGAAATACAAAGAAGAGTGTATATTCTTTCCCTCCATTTATTTTCTGAACTTCTGAATTTGTTAAATTGTGGAGAATTACAATAATTCAACTTCCTTGTTAGAGGTGAGATAGGAGAGTGAAGAAGAGATTAAACCGGGTCACTTTTGGTAGGTGACCCGGTGATTCGGTCCGAAACTTGACCCGAATGACCTGCTGACCAGATTGACCCAGTGACCCGATTAACCCGGGTTTCACTCGAATGACCTGCTGACCAGATTGACCCAGTGACCCAATTAACCCGGTTTTCATCCGAATGACACGATCGACTCGGTAACTTGGTTTTAACCCAAATGACCAGACTAATTTTCTGACCCGGTGACGGGATTTTCGAATCTTAATCGAATTGACCCAGTGACCCCATCTTGACTCGATTTGACCCGATCTACTTCATGTGGCTTCAATCAATCAATATTTTAATTTGTGAGATTTACAAATTCTTTCAAAATAGCCTTTCCGAGGGGTGGGAGTTATTTGCATTTTTTGTTCTATCCTAGGTTATAAGAATTATGCCATATGTTTTTACTATTGTTAGGAAATTCCCACAATCGTATTCTTGGAGCTCTAGGGGTAAAACTCCAGTTTTTGTTCACCCATGAAAGAAATACAGTTTAGACACATAAAGTCACAAGGAAAGAATTGAAAACCCTGCTTTGCCCTCCGCGTCATTGGGTCACAATGTCAGGCCGGGTCCCAAGCATAGGTCCGGAGATCCGATCCAAAACTTGACCTGGTAACCCGTTTCAGCTCTGGAGTGGAGAAATACGACATTAATGACGAGACAGACATGACGGTCAGTCCACCCGCATTCTGCCCGATAGGTTCAAACCCGAACGTGGTTGAGATACCACGTTAACAGTAGGCTCTGTGTTCAGAATATCCGTGATTAATGAGGACATAAATCGCTCTGAAACTGAAAATAAGCTCTGTTAAATATAAATGAATGACTTTGCATTTGTAAATAAGAAGCTTGTATGCAATGTTTTTATTTGGTAATCGTTAGGTTTCAGGAGTCCAATTCATATCCTTGAGAAATAAAGACATAGATTGCTATTATTTTATCATTTCCACGTAACCAATGCTGCTCCATAATCTATCATTTACTACCATTTTCTCGCTTTACGTACTTGTATAGTTTGCGGTTTCATTTGAATATTGTCAGTATATATTAATGAACAAGTTTGTCATTATATGTTATTTGTTTCTTTGCGTCATATTATCAAATAATAACAGAAGATGCTCTTTTTAAATAAGCGATCCAATTTTCTCCTCATAGAAGCTATTGTTCTTGCATGTACTGTAAACTTTTACACATGTTCTACATAGTAGTTTTGCTTATAGGACACAGTTCTTCAATATGCATGTGCGTATATTTGAATTAACGAATCAGTAGAACTTGTCAACATCAAATTTGAATCACGCGATTGAAGTTTAGGTGCTAAGAAGGGAAACGATGTGACCGAGAAAATTGGTAGCACAATCTAACTTCTGAAAATACGTTTTTTTTTGTTTTACATGTTTTCAGATTTGAAGTTCCCATAGATGATCAAAAGTTGGCTTTTATTGTGTGTGTGAATTATGTACATGAAGTTCACTTTCTACGGTGCACTTATGCACTATGCATCACAAATGGTGAAGATAAAAAGTGGAGTTTGTTAATCGGAACTGAAGAGTACAGGAGTGTCCAAGAAAGGTGGTTTCTCACATTTAAACAAAGGTATTCAATATTTAAAAAAAAAACTGCTATAACTTGTGGATTATTTACGCTTTTGCATTGGAACTTTCTTAATCGTTGCGCAGTACTTGTTAAGAGTGCAAACTTAATCTTCTTTTTTTTTTAAAAAAAAAAATGGACATCCTGTTTCTTTTACTCTACTCCTCAGGTTTTCCTTAAGATTTATTAAATGTTTGTCTGAAATTAATGCACTAAGCTATTAACAAGCATTATGGATATAAATCACAAGGAGAAAAACATTTTTAATAATCCTATGCTGTTTGAAGTTACACGTTAATGTGCTCTTTCTTTCTCCTCCTCTATTCTGCCAAATTTTCACTATGTATATCCTTTTCACCTTATGTTTCAACTATTTAACTATTTTCAATAGACATTTAATAATATTTAAAGATTATATTTAATTTTTGCTATAGAAAAAACACATCAAAATACACATAAAAACTGTTGAAATAATATGTAAGTTTAACGCAATTTAAGTTACGCCTTGCGCAGACATATACATTTTTCTCTGGAATAAATCTTAAACAAAATTAATGCACTTGTAGTTCATTGTCATAATTCGTTAAAGTTATTCTGTCCTAAAACCATTCTAGGTTATTTCAAACTTCCGAAAGTTTTTTTTTTTCTCTCTCTTTCAATTTCTAACACAGTGTCTCGTCAAGTTCCAACTTTCTATCTATTATAAATGCTGTGCTTGTAATTAAAGAGTTTCCATATTTTAACGTTAAACTATCATATCTCTACTTTTTTTATCCTGTGCAATCAACAAATATTTCAATATGATTCGTAAACGAATTCATTAGTACAAATTATTTTTATTTCTATATGAAGTTCTAATTTACTTATCAGTTTTATTTCATTTCAATTCCTACTTTCGAAAACTTTGTATTTTCACAAAATTCAAGTCATTGTTTAGTAATTAGACCTTTCTCATTTTCTAAAAACTCTCTTAA
>JAGDQP010024319.1:8525-28090 GCA_022664845.1 Lepisma saccharinum | reverse complement strand
CGTGATTTTTGTAGCAAAACATCAACGGAAATATGGAAATAAACATGTCACTATGACGTGGAGTACCTTGATTCCGATTCATGAGCCTCTGAAATTTCTTTCGAAAAATCATGCCCGACGAGTAGAAAATAATACAATTTCGTTCAAAATTTAAACGTCAATGCCCTTATTCATTTACTACAGCTCGCTGGTTAGAAAAACTAATTAATATTTATTGCACAACTAGACGTACCCTAAAAACAAAACGGTATTTCTCATCTGTGGAAGTTGGTTCCGTCCTGGTTTTTGTTACTGTTGTTTTTGCAATCAGTCGCTATACACCTCGCCATTTAGTTAAAGATAATAACTACTAAAAAGTATTTTAAATATAAAAAATTTCACATGGATAAGGCCATCGAGCTCTACGTGATACTGGAGTGACTACTTTTTTGTGTCCGCTTCATGGTTTTCTATATTCACGAAATTTTGAATGACAGCAGTCAGTCCAGTATCACTTTCAGACAGAGGTCATTGGATGAGGTCGACAAATATAGCGGATAACAACAGGTTACCATGAGTTACTAAGTGTATTCATTTGTTTCTTGGCTTCTATCTTGTACCTAGAGCAGATAAAACTTAGAGAGAGTCCTACGTCATCAAAGTGAAACAGTTTTTTATGTTCATGGCGACCATGTTTGTAGGACCGGGTGCCAAAATTTCCCGCAGAAATAAACGCAATTTCATTAGTCTATGCCACAGATGTCCAGAGCGGACGTAGTCTGCTATTGTTCGACTAGTAAAGATGGAATCACAAGACAGTAAATATTTACATTATATTTCTTTTATGTGTTGGGAAGATTTATTTATAAGAGGTAAACACGATCGACTTTGGATTTATGAAAGCAGATTTAAGGAATTCAGCAAGAGTGTACAAAGTGATGGGTGCAGAATTTTCCACTCGAAGTTATAATCATTTTTGAAACAGAAATTAAGGGAGGAAACGAAGAGGTAAGGTCAATTAAATTTACTACCGTAGCTATCAAAGGGAAATTTTAAATATATGTTTTCCTGTATATACGATAATCTTTGTATTATTACGGAATATTCTCTCTAATTACGGACTTTAATTCAAGTTAATACGCCTTGTACTTTCTGAAATACGTTAATGCTTTCTGCAGAAGCAAAATCTATGTGTAGTTCAAAGGGCAAAATAATTAGTTCAGTAAGGTGTTTGGAAAATAAATTTCAGATCTAATTTACACTATCCTATTTGTCATGAACCATAGTAGTATCCAAAGTACAGTCCACACTTCTCTTTTAGCGTGGTGGATACAAGTATAGTTTAACGCGTAGACGGTTCATAGTTCCGATTCATTGTTTCAAGTAGCGGGGAATGGAATGTGTGACAATTGGGAATATTTCTTCAGGGAGTTCAGGGCTACTCTGCAAACTTTAAAAACATTGAAAGCTTGGTTAGGTAAGATTGAGTTAGTTTAACCTAGTTTAAGTTATCTTTAACTGGGCTTAACGACTTTAATCCTTCGAATTCAGATCTGTAATACTGTATTGAACGTGGTAATTTGTCTTCCGGGGAAGTATCCAACGAGCGTCTTAAATTAGTAAAGACAATTGATGTAAATGGTTGAAGCTATTTAATACTGATAAAGTACGGAAAGTGTAGTATTAATTAACTTAGTGAATGACATAATAAGATCTAAGATTGTAGGGAAGTAGTAAGGATAACATATAGCATTAAATCCAGTGTACTACTGTTGATGGAAATCACTTATATTCATTCACTATTCGACTGTATGTAGTGCCCTTGAAACTCGTAGGTGAGGATGAGAACTGCAATTTATAATAAATTGAACCTTTTCCGCGACAACGAAGTTTACACTGGGAAACTATTTTGTTGAGAGAGGATAGTTCGCTGCGCTTTAGGTACTCCCCCGTATCATTGAAAACAGTGAACATTAGATTAGGTTAGAGTGAATTCTCTTATAACCCGTTCCACACGGGATTGCCGCTGTTTACGTGGTGGCGCTGATGTAGTCAACAGTGACTCAGTCGCCGACTGTGTGAGAGACGACAGTGTTGCATCATACAATATCCAAAATAACCTACACCGAGCGGCCATAGCTTAATTAGTAGAGAGTTCGCTTAGTAATCGGAAGGTCCTGGGCAGTGTTCGATTTGTTTTAAATCACGAAGGGGGGGGGGATGTCCTAAAACTAGTGGGTGATTGTACGTTTCAACATATTGCATTTTTGGGTAGAAATAGATTTTATCCCGGGTTGGAATGATATTCAGAATCAAAAACCGGAGATTATATCCTCACGAACCAGGGAACAAATGGAACACGGTCCGACAAATGGAACACTGGTCCTGGGAACGATCCCAGGGGCCGTCAACAATACTGACAGCTTTTTCAGGGTTTCTAGTCAGTTACACCAGGCAGATACCGGGATGGTACGTACAAACTAGGCCCTGGACGACTACCGTTCAATATCTTCTCCCTTACCCTGTCCCATTTTGGGCCTGAGATGCTTGGCAATGAAATATTTCGAAAGTGTGTAAACTTAGAAAGGGATATAGAAAAAATATGAGTTTCTATAGAATTACCACACTAAATACTCGCCTGCGATTATTATCCCCACACCACTATTTTCTGCTTGTGTTCCGGATTTTACATGTAGTTGAAACTTTCTGCTGCCTTTTTGAAGTCATGTTGTATATTCGTCACCGTTGTCATACTTTTCCTAAGGTTCTTAACATCGCCTTTGTAGAGGAAAGAATTATTTTTATTTATTTTTTTACTTACCAAAAATTTTATACATTTTAAACAGGGGCGGTCGAATGGCGGACTCCGAGACACGAAGCCTTTTATCCCGGAACTCCACGTTTTAATACAAATTTAAATTTATTTTATGACCTTTTGGTACACTTGGCTCACGCCGGGTTTGATACGATATTCAATAATAATGTGTAAATTGATTATATGTATACACTTTACTTGTTGAAAAAAAAATGTAATGTGAATTCATTTTCTTTTCTTTCTTTTTTTTATATTTTTATAATTACACAACTATACGGAGTAACTAATAAACACACTCTTACTGTCCTGTTTCATTTATTTATACTGAGCCACCGTAGCTCAGTGGTAGAGCGTCGGTAGCAATCGGCAGGTCGTTTGTTTGGTCCCAGGGGCCGACCATCCTGACTGAGTTTTTTTCTGTCACATCAGGCAAATTCCGGGATGGCATCTTCAACATATGTCCTGGCCGATACCTTCCCGAATCCTTTCCCCTCCGCTAGCCCGACCTGAACCTCAGATGCCTAAAGACCATAAATAAAATTCAAATCCAGTTTAATTTAATGGCATATAGGCATCCATGGCTCGGGCCGGGATGCGAGATGGAACCGTTCAGGACTTAAGTTAAATGCACCATCCCGGAATTCGCATGGTGTGATTCAGTGCTGGATCTATAAATTTTCCTATGGGAGACAAAGTTAAATTTTGCCGCCCCTTCCACCTCTCTTTTGCCGACCTTTCCATTGTTTTCCTTAGCCAAACAACACGACCGGCCGACGCGACGGCCACAACATTATCTCGCATCACGTAGTGTACTTTTGTTATCTTCTCTGAAGCCTGTCGTGGCTTCGCTATTACTAACTCCAGTAAGACAGAAGACCTGCCTATCTGACTTGAATCGCGGTTTTGAATTTTAAAGATGAAAGTAGGTTGTGTGGAGTAACATGGAAAAATGTCTTAGCGCGCCGGTATTGAAATTTTGTACACTTTTAGTTCAATTACAATTCAATAGGCAATTTTACTTCCTTTTTTAAGAGCTTTTATTTTTTATTCTTAGCTGTTTGCCGCCCCTAAGCGTACCGCCTGGGGTGCTTGCCCCTCCCCCCTTAGACCCGGCACTGGTGTGATTGACGAAAACCTCAGTCAGGATGGTCTGCCGCTGGTATATAACAGAAGATGTCTTGAATACGAAGTCAACACTCTATTATCTAAGCTACAGCCGCTTGGTCTTACTGTTGGCCTAATGTCTTATACAAAGTCGACTATCTGGATCACGAAGCCTTTTTATTGAGATATTACCATTCATTCAGTCCTCAGAAGAAAGTTATTAGAGACCCTTCTATTATAATTATGTATCCCTTTACTCCCTTACTCTACGAGGAGCTTTCTTTCGATGTCTCCATTTTATGAAAGCAAACACACGTAACACGGCGCCACAGATCACCGATCGCTTTGACCTAAGATTATTTCATCTCTCTCAGCACGTAGGGCCTCGGAAGATGGAACTATTTTGCGTAGACTTCAGGCATACGCAGAACAGAACGGGAACTTCCCGATTTTGAGTGTGTGTGTGTGAGAGAGAGAGAGAGGGATGGAGAGAGAGAGAGAAGGAAAGAAAGAAACCATGAACTCTGCAAAAAAGTACTGAGTTTCCAACACTACGTGAGAGAGCATAAGAGTCACGTTTGAGCTAGGTTGTGTGTGTATGTTTACTGTTTAGTTCAGTGTTTGGCCGCTCAGCACAGGGGAACTTAAATGTGAAACGGGTGATAACTTATATTAATTAATTTAAGTAATCTTTAACTGATCTTAACGTCTCTAGTTCTTCGTAATCAGATCCGAAATAATGTGTTGAACATCGTGATTTCTCTTCCGTGGGAGTATCCAAAGAGCATCCGGTAGTATTGGTTTTCATCACACCAATGTTAAAAGAAAATGAAAGAAGCATATTTTCGTTTTTGATAACATCATTAAGTATTTTAGAAATGGCATACTATGATGGGTAAAAGTCGAGTTTAACCGAGTACTCGGTTAAACCCGACTTTGCCTTAATTAATGACCATGGGAAAGTGGAGGTTAGGTAGGTTAGGTGCGGTTATGTATCTTTACAGTATTTTTAAATAAACAAACGAAAGTGTAAAAATGCATAACCGTACCTAGCCTTACTTAACCTCTACGTTCTCACGGTTACTAATTGAGGCACTAGGTTAAACTCGACTTCTACCCTGTGATGTGAAACTTTATATTTCCCTCTGGTTAAGTGAGAAATCTTTACATTTTGATTAAACTCGATAACCACATTACTTTAATTGTTAATTTTCTTTAAATAGAGTAGACACATTCGAAGACTGAAAAATTATCACTACTATAACTGTACTGCATAAACAAGATCAATATTTTTGTAATGAGTAAATTAAAACAATAATCAAATAAAGAGCATACAACTACCGTGAAAATCGCTCTACAATTTACTTTTCATTATTTTTGTCTTGTAATTCATCAACAGATACAAAAACCTCGGCATGCGGAAGCAAACTTCTAATTTCGTAATAAGAATTGAAGCTTTCCTGGCGGCGAATATTATACAATGTTCTCGGGATATCAGCCAGGTGAAGTCCGACGATAGAGCCGACGTTTCAAGAACAGACATTGTTCTCATCTTCAGGGCAAGCATATTGAGATCAGTTCATGTGTACTATATATAGTAACGGTAGGGGGCGGAGCTTAAGAATCTGTGTCTCTGATTGGTTGGCCTATAGCTTGACGCTGATTGGTCGTTTTCATGTATGTTTTCTTTATGACTGGTGTCCAAGTCCGACTAAGCTGAAATCCTGTATCTCTGTTGACATTATTACGTTCTTGTAGTATGGCAAGAGATTCTTTTATTATCCTATCCCAGTAATTGGAGCTCTTTGAGATAATTTTAGTGTCAGAAAATAAAATTCTATGTTTTTCTGTTATGCTGTGTTCTGCCGGGCCTGATTTCTCCGGATAAAATAGCTTTATGTATCTTTCATGCTCCTTGCATCGATGTTCTACTGTCCGTCCTGTTTGTCCTATGTATGTTTTTCCACATTCACAAGGAATGCAGTATACTCCTGGCGTCTTAAGACCCAAGTCGTCCTTAACTGGACGAAGGCGAAGCCTCTAGACGAAGCCACTTCCTCGTTATTAAGGAAAGGACTGAACTTTGCTCCAGTTCCTAAGAGTATACCAACAGCAGATATAATCTCCGGCATAGAACAAGCAGTACATTCTCTACCAGCAGAAGAAATCCGCCAGGACATAAGTTTGGCCCTAAAAAGGGCCAATTGCCTAAACCTAACATCACCAAAGATGAAAGAACAGCACTTAGGAATCTTCGTGATGACGCCAGCACCACTGTATTACCAGCAGATAAAGGAAACGCCACCATACTCATTCCTACTGAAGCCTACAAGAAGAAGATGTCAGATTTACTCAACGACTCGGCCTATAGACAACTCAAGAAAGATCCCACAGCCAGTATTGAACGTAGAGTTGCCATCCTTCTGAAGAACGCAAATTTGCCAGAAGAAATACGCAAGAAAATCACGTCACATAACTGCCAACCACCGAGACTGTATGGACTACCGAAAATACATAAGACTGACATCCCAATGAGGCCCATTGTCAGTGCAATTGGAAGCCCAACTTACCGTCTGGCCAAGTACCTCACTTCTCTTCTTCAACCCTTGGTGGGACAGTGTGAACACCACGTCAAGAACTCATATGAATTCGTGGAAATACTGAAGACCATACGTATTTCTCCAGATGACATCCTAGTCAGCTTCGATGTGGTCTCTCTGTTTACCAAGGTTCCAGTACAGGACACGTTGCTTTTACTCAGCGAACACTTCCCGCCGGTGATTGTAGATTTATTCAAGATAACATTAACTTCCACATATTTCCTCTTCGACGGACAGTACTATGAACAAACAGACGGCGTCGCCATGGGATCACCTCTCTCACCAGCAGTGGCAAATTTTTTCATGGAGAGTTTCGAGCAGAAAGCACTAGAATCAGCACCATTAAAACCATCATGTTTTTACAGATACGTCGATGATACATTTGTCATTTGGCCACATGGTAGAAATGCGCTACAGTCGTTCCTTGAATTTCTCAACAATCAACACAGCAACATTAAGTTCACCATGGAAACCGAAACGGAGGGCTGCATACCATTTCTAGACATCCTCATTCGTCGCAAACCTGATGGAAGTCTGGGCCACAGTGTTTATAGGAAGCCTACCCATACCGACCTTTACCTTAATGGAAACAGTTTTCACCATAAATCGCAGCGCAATACAGTCATCAGCACACTTGCACTTAGAGCAAAAACCATCTCAGACCAAGAAAGCCTCCCTAGTGAACTGGCACATCTCAAGAAGACCTTACTGCAGAATGGATACAAGAAAGATGACATTCGTTTGGTCCTAAAAAGGACCTTTTCCAGCAAGAAGAAGACCACCCCAGAAACTGAAGATCCAGTCAATATTGCAGTCCTGCCCTACACTGGTAAACTTTCTGGAAAGGTTGCAAGAATCCTGAGGAGACACAACATCAAAACCATTCATAGACCGCCGTCAAAAATCAGAAACCTACTTCGTCCAGTTAAGGACGACTTGGGTCTTAAGACGCCAGGAGTATACTGCATTCCTTGTGAATGCGGAAAAACATACATAGGACAAACAGGACGGACAGTAGAACATCGATGCAAGGAGCATGAAAGATACATAAAGCTATTTTATCCGGAGAAATCAGGTCTGGCAGAACACAGCATAACAGAAAAACATAGAATTTTATTTTCTGACACTAAAATTATCTCAAAGAGCTCCAATTACTGGGATAGGATAATAAAAGAATCTCTTGCCATACTACAAGAACGTAATAATGTCAACAGAGATACAGGATTTCAACTTAGTCGGACTTGGACACCAGTCATAAAGAAAACATACATGAAAACGACCAATCAGCGTCAAGCTATAGGCCAACCAATCAGAGACACAGATTCTTAAGCTCCGCCCCCTACCGTTACTATATATAGTACACATGAACTGGTCTCAGTATACTTGCCCTGAAGATGAGAACAATGTCTGTTCTTGAAACGTCGGCTCTATCGTCGGACTTCACCTGGCTGATATCCCGAGAACATCTGTATTCTAATTTCGTGTTATGAATGGCTTGTAGTTTGCCACAAAAGTCAGAGACACACAGTAGAGGGACGAAACATGGTGAGTTAAAGTGAGGTTCGATTATATTTTCATTATACGCGATGCACATGACATTTGACATTCACTCTGTGTGCTCGACCCAACGCGGAAGTAGCGATTAATTCAAACACACTTTAAAATTTTCCATGACTTGGAACTTCGTTATATTTTGTTTTCCAAGACTTGCAGACATATTACGAACATTACACTTATTTTGTAAATTTTACATTTTTGAGTTGATCTCAATTAGACTTTAGTAAAGCTACTTAAGGTGGGTTTGGTTCGATTGACAAGGCTTACCTTAAATTAGGTTTGGTCCATTAATTCTGGAGAACAGGTCCAGGTTGATTTCAAAGTGTTCGTGAACTTGAAAGAGCAAGGGTGAAACTGAATTTTGTAGCGTAATATAAAGAACTTACTTGTAATCACAGTTATTGGGTAAACTGTAGTTTACGGTAGCCCGGAAATGTAATGTTTGGAATGTATGTGAAACTGTTGGACCGCTAAATTAAACAAGGTTTTAAGTCATGGAAGTAGGAAATAAAAGTGAAGGATCGAAAATGAAGTGGGACTATTAGCACATGTTAAACGTCATATGCATTGTACAAGAAGAAAGAATTGTATAATGTGGCTTTATTTACACGTCTTCACTTGCTCCGCGTTCTAGGAGTGAATTTTGTAGCAAATATGTAGCATTAATCTTTTCGAAGTTAAGAATATTTTTAGTTCGTCTGTTAATGACTGCAATATTTTATATTTGTATATATTAATACTGTTTGTGTTTCATTTCAGATTGCGTGTTGCCTCGAACTGGAAATACAAGATATCACTTTTCGCCACCAGGATAATACCATGACGCTCGAGGTTTCGAAAATAAATTCGGAAACAAAAAAAAAAAAAAAAAGATCTTGGGTGACCGTGAAAACTTTACTAGGAAATCCAGCTAACTTGGGAGAGAAGAGGGGCAATGTAGCACATCTACGTACAAGAAATGCTGTTAAGAGAACAATTGGAGCTTCAATTCAGAAATTTTAGATGTTTAACTCAAGCTCAGCTACAAATATACCAATCATATGCCTATCAGATTGGAACATAGACATAATAGAAAATTTGTTGGGTAATCAGATTCAGGACTTAAAAAAAGCATTTTCTCTTAAATTCAGTATTACTTTTTCCGGCGTGTGCTGTTTGCTGTAAAATCAGTGCATGCAAATTGAAACTGTCTTTGTTAACTTAAACACTTTCCGTTTAAGTTCACTTTTATCAGTCTAGTACAGAGATCATTTCTGGGTTACTTTTAACAAATGTGTTATGAAACGATTTTTTGTTTTAGTGAAGAAATTGCTGTTTAAAAAGTGTTTATGGACAAAACCAAATAGTAGAAATTTTAAATAACAGGAAATTCTTTTCGCTTAAGTACAACTATCAAGCTATTGTAATTTAAAATGACCATCGTGTAAGTTTTACAGCAAAATCTCTTAAGCATATGCCAAAATATGACTTTTATCAAAATCTATAATTTTTACAACAGTTTATGGGCTCAAACGAGCAGATTTCGATTTTTGTTGATTATGATTCGCCAGATATTTATGATTAAGTAGTGCCTGAAGCATATTACTTGTCTTGATTTCAAGAGCACATCAAATTTTTGAATTTGCAAATGAGTTCACACATTGTTAAGATAAGAGAAAATGATTTTAATGGGCGGTAACATCACAATGGCTTACACTCTGCCCGTCACACATTGTTATTTGATCTGTGATTATATGTTGACTTCATTATTTTGAATTAAAAATAAATTAGAAGTTAAATTAGTGGTATCGACAATGATTTCGTTAAGATGTTGTTGAACCTTAGTAACAGTGAAGTTTAAGTTAGGTTGTTATGTCTGAAGTACAGTGCATCGAATTTAAAACCGGCCCCGAGGTACACTCTTAATTGCCTGTTTGATTGTTGTGTCAGTCTTGTATACTTGTAGCGGGGAGTAAGGGAGAACGAAGAACCAAGGTAAAGCGGTGCCCAGAATATTTTACAAATTTTAAAAAATGTTTCAGTATAGTATAGTTCCACTGTTCCTTGATAGAAAAACATAGACATCATAGTTTCAAATTAATTTTGAAAATTCACTAACAATGGACCACTTGCCAGAGAATCGCCCTGAAACATTTAAAGATATTCTTAAATGTGCTGCTATAAATTTTCCAAATAATATTTTACTTTAAACAATATTTAAGAGATGCTAAAGAAATTTTCGGTCCTGTTCTAGATTAGGGTGATGAGATGAGTACTGATATGCACAAAGTCAGGTGTATGACCTGAAGATTCTCGACAAGGTGAAATAATTAGGGTTTGGCACTGCCTTCAATTGACTGGAGATGACACCCCAAGAACTGGTCTTATATTTTAAAGTAGATTCCGAACAAATTACAGTAGATGTGTGTGTTGTATGAATACGAAGTCGAGGCGATGTACGAAAGCTCTTATCCATTTTGTTTCTTTTTCGACTTCATTTGCAGTCAATATTGACTTGGGTTTCATTTCCAGTAAACCAGGTTGTACAGGCAAACTAGTCAGCTGGCTCAATGGATATGTGCAGTAACGTTATTCACGAAAATAAGAATAATTTCGTATATCAAGAATTTTCGAAAAAAGAACGTAATTTTCTCGATATTTTTGTTTTCCAACTTCATTGGTTATTGGAAAAACATCGTAGAATGATTTTGACGGAATACGTTACGAGTAGAAAGTAATTTGGTTTGCATAATTGTCTAACTACCAAAACTGTGAATCTGAGTAGGCATGTACTGGACCACCGTCCAGTTTAAAGGGTCAGACTATGCCGCTAGCTGCTGGCTGCGAATTTGTTTCACTCTTTGAAATCTTCGCAAGTCATGTTAACCACTGTCATGTTAACTAAGAAGCGTAATTCATTTTATCAGCAAAATCAGTTATGTTGACATTGTTTACCCCATGGGTCACATTATAATTTAGCACTATCTTTACGGGCCAGAGCATCTTCTCACATAAATAGCATAGAAATCGAACGTCTGGTTTAAGGATAATCTAAAGCAACGATCTCCAACAAAAGATTGCAGTACTACCTCCGTATATGTCTGATGTATTTTCACTCTTGCACGAAATTTCATTGTTGCTCCTACATATTCAATCCTAGAGAGATATTGTGAGTGACACTTATTGCAAATGCAAGCTTAATTTTAAAATATGGACACCCTTCTACCCCTGTACTTTTCATATGTATTAACATTACCAATAACCCATGTTTGTCGCGAAAGAGCCTTTTACAGTGTAAAGCTAATAAAGATCTGATTAAGAAACTTGATAAATCAAGAACTGAGGTGTTTTTATATTCAAAATTAGAAACAACATTAAAAGCAACAGGATCGCTCGTCATTTACAAGAGCAATGAAAGGAAACCTTAGATTAGTTACATGGTATACATATTTTTGCAACACAGAAATATAGAGTATACGCTATTTAACAAGGTGTTATTTGGCAGGGATATATATACATTATATCGCTTGATAGACAAAATGACATTTTCTGATTATTTGAAAGGCATGTTTGGCTTATTGTAATTTGCAGACAACTTGTTTACAGTTTGCAGACCTTCGTAATTACAGTTGGATTAATACACAATTTCTTTTGTTTTGTTTCTGGTCAAGAAGAAAATAACAGAAAATTCTTAATGTAATAACCAGTAAGGAAAGCAATAATAAAACACCTTTTACGATTTTTTTTATTGTATTGTATATACGCCAAATGCCTAAGTATATTTTGCGCCCCTGTACCGTAACCATATAAGTCTTAAGATGTTTATATTACAATTTTGTGTACATACATTTTTCTTTGCATTTACACAGCTAATTGCATCAACATGTCAAGTTAATTTCCAGATTCAAATAATGATTACGTGCAATGAGTTTTGTCCAACACCCATTTCGGCTCAGAAAACCTCACCGTCATCTCCTCCTCCTCTCTCTGGTATTTTAGAGGCTATGATATTTTGTATAGGTACCACTACAATATTCACCTGATAAAACTAACTAGAAAATTCTTAGTAAAAGCAACCAGATTCAGTTGAACTTATCAATTATATTTTCCGTGTTTTCCCTGAACAGGTACAGCTGAAAGTGAGAAGTTGGAGGGATGACGTTCCTCGGCGAACACTTTCCTGGTATGAAGGGGAACGTTTTAATTAGGGCTTCGATTGAAAATAATAGGATTTGTCTTTTGCGATTGAGGAAACACAGAAAATCAGATTTAAGATGGCTGACGTGAGCAGGACTCGAACCAGGAATGCTTCCCTCATGGGACTTGTTTTGGTCTCGTGCCTCTAATAACACTGTTTACAGGAGGGACGACCACTGGTACCTCTCGCTCGTGCTTCGCGTGTTTTTTAAAATCATAACCTGACAACATTTTTTTTACTCATTAACAATTTATTAAACCAAAAAGAAGTCTTTCTACAATGCGTTACAATGTGGATCACATCCAAACAGATAAAAAAAAGGAAGAGAAAATATCGAGTATTAAACATGATGAAAACTCTTTTAATGTTACGCGTAATCAAGTTATTGCAGTAATTAACAAATATCTTCTATAAATGTTATACACACGTTGGTGAAAGTGTAATTATCTCACCGTAGGACAATATAAACACGTCATGAGCAACAATGACTTCTGATTCTGAAGTTTTAGCCCTATAAAATACACAATTACATTGATTTTCAAGAGATGCATCCAAGTGCACCTTCACTTTTGCAAGAATTTCGTTGGCTAATTTTACAGGAACATGTGCTGCTACATTGAGGTTTTTCCTTATCTTCACATTCCTCGCATTATTTTTTTTTATTTTTTCAACATCTAAAATTAAAAGATTATATAATTATAAATATCAACTACGATCAACTTGCTTTGTGCATTATAAACATTAAAATGGATATAGGAAATTGCAATGCTATCTGTAGTTGCAATAGAGATTCTATTTTCAATTGGGGAGGGTAAAGTCAAAATTTGTAGAGTGAAAGCGGTGTTTTGCACGATTTCTATTTTTGACAAAAATAATTTTAAAGTTGGCGTACGGGCGAGAATTTGGGGGACAACCTTCACAGGGGGTCTGACAGAATCACTGAGTCAGAATGTCAGTTACAGTAAATATGGTGGCTGACATAATCCGAGAATAAAAAAACACTATTTACTTAACAGGGAAGGTACTCGCCTGTATTGGTCTGACTCGATTGTTTTGATCAACTGTCGTGTTTGTTTCTGCTGATAAGTGACAGGCAAAGAAAATGAAGTAACCGCCTTTTTCTCTCGCTGTGCTGTTGTTTATATCCTTCGCGACGTTCGGAGGAAAGTAGTAAATAAAAGTAGCTGTTACTTTTCGTCAGTCGTAACAGTGATAGCAATTTAGCCAAAGTAGCAGTGAAAAAGTAGCTGCTACGCTATTTTGTGCCCATCCCCAATGCAGTGAAAGAACATTAAAACATGCTCAGAAAGGATCTCATCGCAGCGCTGAATAAGGGCGAAAACGTAAGACGCGGAACCTCAGTGGTCAAGTACAATTCAGGGCTTATTCAGTTCAAGAGGCTAGCAAAAGCTTAATCCTACCTCATTCTTAAACATTCACTTCTCCCTATCTGAACTCACTACTCCGCAACACTCGGATGCATTAAAAACAGCAACTATTAGACCAGGTATTAGATCCAACTATTGGCATCTCAGGTTGGAATTCTATAATCTCAGGTTGGATAAATATCAAAGCCGTTTTAAGGTGCTTTATACACTTCCCCCAAACCTAAACCGCTATATCACCCCGTAAGCCTGCAACTAAACCTCGTTTGTCATACAACAATAAAGTTGTATTCTCAAACCACTGAACCGAAAAAGCTGTGAAGGTACCGACACACTTGTGCCACTAACAATTTCTAGGTGATCGAACATCGATCGCATTTTACTTGAATGAAATTAATCTAAAAGTTCGAAAATTTTATTTAGTAAAACTTTACACTCATTGGTAAGTGAACATGGCAAAAGTCATCTCGAAACTAACTTCAGACTGTTTAACGTGAGTTGTATATAATTAGTTGCTGTAATAGTTGTATTTTACATACCAATTTTATATTCAGCATATTGATAGAATATTTAGTTGTTTGTTAGAGACGAATAATCCCATCCAGCCCATGCAGTGAAAGTTCTTGATCATTTATCCCGTATAAATTTTCAGTAGATTAGGTAATAGATTAAGTTAGTTTAAAAAAACTGGAACTCGCTGTGACCTGTCGTGGATTCTGTTCTCATATTAAGGTCAAAACAAATTCACAAAGGAATCCATTTCTCGCAATATTTTCTAAGATTCGTTCACATTGAAATTTGATATGTATGTTGTAAACAAAACCTCCACAGAACAAGTAGGAGACTGACAGAACAGCACAAGAACCAACAATTACAGTAGCCACTTGCTAGAACCTTCTCTGACAACCCAGAGAAAAGGGGGTACTAACGCCGTACAGAAACAGCATAAGAGCCGATCAAATAAAATGCACTTCCTGTCGCGTCCCCTTGAAGCCTCGTTACACTCCAACCGAGGATTTACTTCCCTGAAGAAGGGTAAAGAATGAAACGTGAAACTTCACATTCAAACGGGCTAGTGGGTAACACTCGTAAAGACTCAATTTTCAATGAGATTCAGACTCGACACTGGCTAGCTGAACCTTCTCAGCGAGGTCACTCGGGAAACGCATAACTGATTCAAAACTTAAATATTGAGCTACTTCTACTTATTAAAGCTTTCGCAATTAACATTTATAAACCCTTTTTACTCATAGTTTATTTCAGTAAAGTAACATATTTGGTTTAGTTACGAACACACAGAGTAACATTTTGTTCTAGGTTAGGTAATACAAAATTTACTCTAAAAAATCATTTCTGACAAGGTAGGAAAATACATGACTTAAAGATTCCCGACAGATCGTAGCCTCGATTTGGAAGAAAAATAATCTATTTCGATTTCATCTGTTCTGTCTATTATTATGTATCTGCACATTTGAAACCAATTGGACAGAAATAAGGTTTCACAAAATGAGTTCACATTTAGCGATTCAAGTCAAAATTCTTATTTTTCGAAATTACTTGTAAATCACTGCTTTTTATATGAACATGACTTCGCATAAGTTCAGTTATAATAAACAATTCGAAATTCTGACCCTTTCTTGAACACCATATGAAAATTTACAGTTGACGTTGGGTCAGTTCCATTAAAATCACTTTTTCCAATATGTTCCAAACAGTAAGTAAGGCAAGTACAAGGCTAACCAGAAATACCAAAATTCTCACATTTTAGCACTCTATAGAAAAGAACCACATAACTGAAATGAATGATTGATTCCCGACCAATGACAAAGGACGACACTGTTTACCCATTCGTTTGAGATCAGCACAGTAAAAATCCTTTCCTTTTGAAGCTCAATATAAACGAAACAAAACTGTCTAAAATAAAATACAATGGAATGGAGCTTCAAGGTCGTTGCAATGTTTTGGTTCACAAGATAAATATTGACTATTTTGATGCACGGAACGCATTATTGAGCAACTGAAAAGTTTCTATGTTAAACCCGTATGTTAATAAAAGTCCATATTGACAACATGGTATTACTTTAGCTTACGTCCGGCATGATTTTTCGGAACGAAATAAGTCACATGTTCATGAATTGGAATCATGGTAATGTTACGTCATAGTGATTATTTCCATACACCATTGATGTTTCGTTACAAAAAACAAGGACAGTATGTCGAGCAAGCTATAGCGAGGGACGACGGGTTAGAAAAAGCCAGGTTCGATATTTCCTTTTATTATTTGTTATGCAAATCACCTTTAACAGACACCACTTGTGACTGCTCCATTTACGTTTCCAAATGGAACGCCCGGCGTATACTAAACAGAGGCCGACAACATTACTATTTCTTCGATTTACACTATATTTAACCCACGAAATTATGAAGATACTTCATCAGAATAAAGGTTTCATTCAAATGTTACGTCATACTGACGTTTATTTCCATTCACAATTGATGTCTTGCTACAAAAATTATGGTCAGTATGTGGAGTAAGCGGTAACGAACGAAGACGGGTTAGAAAAAGCCAGTTTAGATATTTTTCTTCATCATACGCAATGCACATCACCTTTGACAGACACCACCTGTGACTGCTCCATATATGGTTCCAAATTGAACGCCCGACGTATACTAAAGAAGGGCCTAAAAGACAAATAGTACTGAAACATACTATGCATGTAAATGTTCACCTGTGGAACATGATTTCTCGATGCTTTTCCACTTCTAACTGCATTATTTATTTATTTCTCCCGTCTTTAAACGACAATGATATACTGCACAAGTCGGCACTTTAATGTTTATAGCACTTTTACGCTAAAAAATTACATGCACCTTTAAATTATCGTGAAATTATTATTACGTCATATAAAAACAGACTACGTCATTATCGGTCCTACGCACATGGTTTCCAACCATTTCTATTATAGGGATAGTACAATACACTCTAAATTATCGTATTTTTGCTTCTTGTATCGTACACTCCGCACGAAAATTTTTTTATGAAGTATTCCATTATATGCTAATTTCTCTCGTAAAAGAAGCATAAATAATTTATCTTGAACGTCTACTGAATTATCGTACATTTGGAGCAGATCGTACAAGTTAATATTGTATATCGTATTTAAACATACATTATCGTACATTTCCGTCCGGGTCGTATTGGTTAGCAACGGTGTGCGCACCGTATTTCCCTCTGCTCCCCACCGGCAACACACCACTCGCAAAGAAACGAACCTTAGGCTCTCTCTATTTTTTATAAGCTCTATGGTATAAACGATATCCAATGTAATACAAGATAGAAGCCAAGAAACAAATGAATACACTTAGTAACTCATGGTAACCTGTTGTTATCCGCCATATTCGTCGGCCTCATCCTATGACCTCTATCTAGAAGCGATACTGGACTGACTGCTGTCATTCAAAATTTCATGAATATAGAAAACCATGAAGCGGACACAAAAAAGTAGTCACTCCAGTATCACGTAGAGCTCGATGGCCTAATCCATGTGAAATTTTTATATTTAAAATACTTTTTAGTAGTTATTATCTTTAACTACATGGCGAGGAGTATAGCGACTGATTGCAAAAACAACAGTAACAAAAACCAGGACGGAACCAACTTCCACAGATGAGAAATACCGTTTTATTTTTAGGGTAGGTCTAGTTGTGCATTAAATATTAATTAGTTTTTCTAACCAGCGAGCTATAGTAAATGAATCAGGGCATTGACGTTTAAATTTTGAACGAAATTGTATTATTTTCTACTCGTCGGGCATGATTTTTCGAAAGGAATGTCAGAGGCTCATGAATCGGAATCAAGGTAATTCTATGTCATAATGGCATGTTTATTTCCATATTTCCGTTGATGTTTTGCTACAAAAATCACGAACAGTATGTCGAGCCAGTGATAAGAACGAACGAAGACGGATTAGAAACATCCAAGTTATTTTTTTCATTATACGTAATGCGCATCACCTTTAACCTGGCACCACCTGTGACTGCTCAATTTCTGGTTCCAAACGGCATGCAAGACTCATATTAAAGAAAAGCCGAGGAAATAATTAAAATAAGGCTAAAAGTGGTGATAAGCAACAGATAAACATGGTGAAACGTAAATAAGAAAAAGCTATCATGATATACATGGATTGCACGTGTTTCACGGTGGTTATCGCTTTGAGACGTAACGAATATGGTATAGTTTAATGGTAAGGCAACAGATACAAATGAACGCGTAATGTCTACACAGTTCCAAGTAAAGGTGACGAAATCTGTGACAAGTTATATCACAGATTTAAATCACCGGTACTTGCAGCAGAAGAACTGAAACTATTGAAAACCATTAATCCTTAAAGAGAAGTTGATAACAGAATAATCACAATATCACTGGTAACATGAAATAGCTACTCTTTGGAAACTCCCCCTGAATCGTTCAAAACGTTGAAGTTTTGTTAGGTTATGTAAGGTTGGGTTAGCTTATTATATTAGTTAGTTTAAGCCATCTTTAACTAGGCTTAACGACTTTAATCCGAAATACTATACTGAACATGGTGATTTCTCGTCCGGGGGAGAAGCCAAAGAACATATTTGTTAACATAATAACTACACCATGAATAAGAAATAGCAGTATGGAGGACTAAAGGCTTGACGCCATATCCGGTTGGTTGCCATAGCAGCAGCAGGGGTCAAGTCTAAACAACAGTGAACAGTCAAGTATGTTTGATGATATTAACGTAGACAGTAAGTTGTGGAAGTATTGGCTGTTAAATTTTTTCGAATAGTTGTTTTTTTCGGTGACGAACAGAAACTAATTGAAAGAGGAGGAAATGCTGTGGAGTCCTATTATGTAGTTCTTCTCACATATGACGGAGATTTGATGTTCATTTGAGGGAAAGTGCAAGCTAGTATGAAGAATAAGATATATATGAAGTTGAGGTGAGTCGCTGATTTTTATTCCGATAAATTATGTTTGTAAACACTTAATTTAAACCAGTGCATGTTCGAAACAAAAGACTAGTGTAATATAAGTAGTGCATGGATTGTTTTCGCTTCTGAAACGAATTAAAGTAGGTAATGTATTAGATGTCTATGCTGTATTTCACGAATGGAATCTCTAAAGCCCCTCGCACACGATTCAATAAACATAGAATCAAATTCTTGAACAAGCAGTTGGATGAGTGCGTACACGATCTAACTGGATTAATCAAAGGGTTGTATCCAAGTAGTGTTGAAAGTGCGTGGATGGTGCTCGTACACGATTCGATAAGTTAAGCGGAAGTGTGAAGGAGCCAAAAGCACATGAGTCGATTTGTTCTTTCTGCGTTGAAAGCGGGAACATGGAGTGAATGTTAAACATGATATGCGTCGCTTTTAATAAAATAATAACCTGATTAACGGCTGCAATTCCGTAGTTGGTGATGCCTCGAACATCGACTTTTTATTGCTTTATTCAAAACTCTTTTCAATTCTTATAAGTTTTTATTTATTTCCGTTTACACGCACTTCTATAAACATCTAACGACAACTAACAATTAAAAGTGAAAATGCATATTTTGTTATTATTTCGTTACATACGCACTCCAGTTGATCAAGATAGCTTCATGTGGAGGCATACTAATCGTGACACTTCGTGTCGGAATAGATTTATTTGCGTTCATTACTACATGCAGATTGTAGGGATGCGGCGGAATATGCATAGCATCGCGTCGTATTATGAATGACACATTATTTGCTACAAAAATGATGGCCACAATGTTCCATGCACGGTTTAATGCTCGCTCACCAACGTGGAAGCAGCCAAGTAGTTCCAAGTACTTTTCGCTATTTCATACACAAATTAATGTGCTCGCTCACCAACGTGGAAGCAGCCATCTAGTTCCAAGTACTTTTCGCTATTTCATGCACGGTTTAAT
>JAGDQP010024318.1:0-28095 GCA_022664845.1 Lepisma saccharinum | reverse complement strand
TTTTTTTTTTTTTTTCGACATGTCCAACGTTTCGGAGTGATAGGCTTGCCAAACTGAATATTACAAATTTTGACGATGGGCGCGCAAGGAATTAGTAGATTCCCAGAAATTCTCCGAAATGAAGGTGTGGTGAAATGAGCGTGAATGGGACGGCTTTCCACCAATAAAACAATAATTCCTTTTGCGCCAAGTCGATATCTTAAGTCGATTCCATATTTAAAAAATAATAGTAATAATAATAATTTAAAAAATACTGGTTGCATAAGAAGCAGAAGTAAGAATTGCATAATTTTATCGATCTTATCAAAGGGCTTGAATTTCATTCTCTGATTGGATACTGTGGATGACGTATGTCATCTTTACTCGCACGAGAAGTCGTTTATTTCATGATCATTTCGACCTACCTCTACATGAGAAATTTATCGGAATTCCCTACTGCCTTTGGGGAATCCCTTGCGTGCCCATATATGAAGCTTATGCGCGAACAAACGTCTTAGTGACATTTTGAAATTAAAAAAAAAATCACGAGTACATTTTTGTGTCACGAGCACAAAAGCGGACTTTAGTCTAACATGTGTTCGTGCAAAGTATGAATATTTTATGCCTCATATTTTTCCTGTTATATATAACAATGTACTCGTGATTTTTTTTATTTGAAAATGTCATTTAGACGTTTGTTCGCGCATAAGCTTCATATATTAACTGCTGGTCGTAGGGTACCGGTTCGATTTCTGGGATGCAATTGTGGAGCTGCTGTGAATAAAAGACAATGGCGATCACAGTTGAGAGCTTCAGCTCTCCTTTCCCAACATCTGGTCAGCGTGGGAACAGTAAACAGTATCTTGTACCTATCTTCAATAAAGAAAAACACAGCCTTGCGACAAAACTGATTATACTTTAATAACAAAAAGAAACTGAAGTTTAACAGTTTCGGAAATATACTACCTCCTTCTTCAGACTTGTAAAAGGTTTTTGTTGAAGAAAAATGCTTCAGTAACTACATTTTTCAGATCTAGACACACATTTGACTTTTGTTACAGCTCTAGTTTAAAAAATACTCCTGTATCGCTTTCTGTTATGTTGTACCGAGCCACTCATATGCAAGCAAATTGACCAAGTACTGCCAAGTACCCAAAAAAAGAGACGTTTGTGGTTGACAAGAGACTTGTTAAAATAATTCCCGTACAAAATTTTGTCTTCTATATAGAAGCTTGTTTAAATCACTTTCATTGACACCAGGGTTGGCAAAAAAGTTTTTTTTTTTTTTAATTTTGTTTGTTTTTGCTTTATTTGATTTGGTTTTGTTAAAGCATTTTTGAACACCTGAAGACCCACCAGAACTACAACGGAGCCTCTATTCCTCTAACCAGAATAAGTTGTCACTGCACCTAATAAAAGCAGTTTTTGCCATATTACGAGTTTTCCTGGTTTACTTCCGAACCTTTCATATTCTACACTATAAGGATTAAAATATCTAAAACTAAACTAAAATTTTAAAATCCTGTTCTACCAAACCTTAACGTCCTTATGTAACAGCAAGGTTATGAAGGACAAGACCTAGTACTTACAGTGACATCCGAACCAATACTCGGTTTGCACTTCATAAAAATTATGTGGCTTCATCGAGAATCGAACCCGGGACTCCTTGATTACAATGCGAAAACGATTTTAAATTAACGCAGATGGTTTAATATGTGGATTCGTCACCATAAAGTTCGCACTATTTGTGGCATTTTTGCTTGTACTTTTTGGTTTAAACGAATTGTTCTTTTTTTTTTTTTTTAAACAACCTAGTTAAAAAGCACGGTTTAAACCACCTTTGTTTAAACCAGCCAACCCTGATTGACACTATTGAGAAAGTTATAACGGATATAGAGCGAGACTTGAACTCGGGTCGGTTAGTTTACAGCTCGATGTGTTACTTACCAAAGTACGACGGCTTTTAACTTCCGCGAGTTCAGCTGATGTAGGTACGAGAACTTGACAGAAGAATAATATTGCTGTACAGTAAGGCGTACTACACTTTTGAGAACAACAATGAGTAGCGCATCAAACGTTTCTTCGCATACTACGTAAACATTTATCTCGATAATAAATGCATTCTAAGATTCAGAATTGGCGTTGTTCAGCAAGATTCTTGTTTGTTTCTTGCAAACAAATCAGCCTTGTTGCCAGCTTATTTCTGTGTCACTTCTTATTCGCTTGTCTTAAAGGATTATTAAATATTAAAAAATAAGTTAGATTTTAAGAATACCAGAATCATTTAGAATGATTACTTGGTATGTTACGCTTGTAATTGGCCAGAAATAAAGCTAAAATCAGTTTATGTTCTTTATAATATCTTATAAAGTTTTGCAATTACAACAGGAAAATTGACAGACGGCGTGACCGGGACACGGATAATTACAGATAAAAACATTTGTTTTCGCACTTTTTTTTATGTGTATGCTTCGAGAGATATTATCAGAAACAAATGTTAATTAGTATTGACTGGGTACTTGTTCTGTGTGTCAACAATATAATCTAAAAAAATGAGGCAAACTTACAGCTTCAGAGGAGATATGTATATGTATTATTTTTTAGTTGACCAGCGGTTTCCCTCAATGGAGTTTAGTTTCTCTGGTATTCTTCCTTTGAACGTGATAAGTTTTAAGTAGGTATTTGTTTATGTATTAGGTTGAGAAGATATTCATAATGCTGCTATGAAGATAATAACTATTCAAGGATGCTGCTAATAAAACACAAGGAGAAAATTAGGTTCTTGGTTGGCTGAGAGTTTAGGACCCTCGCTATTTTGTACTTGTGGTCAGATGTTCAAATCTTGTGGAGTATCAATCAACGGAGTTGTTCGGATCCCACTTAATATATACATATATATAGGTTCTATCGTTAGAAGATCACCAGCTCGTTTGGGATTCGATCAAACAACAGGGAAATTATTTAGCATGTGCTTGTGAAATATACATGTGTATTTGTAGTAGAATAGTGTAAAATGGTGCTTATGCACCAACTTTCTCGCCTGATAGAAATCCTTGCTTACAGGGTTCTAACACGGAGGTTACAACCTTTGTAATCAATTTCATCATGTTCAGCGTTACTCTAAGCATGTTTTCCAAACTACAGTATCTTACAACTCTTTTTAATTAGTCTCATGTGTAAATTCAGATCTTCCTTTTCTTTGTCTGCGATATGGAAATCTAAAAAGACCTTCTACTTTAAGATATGCTGTAAGATCAATAAATAAGAAACTATCCATTAGAAATTATTCTCCAGCATCAATTAAGACAATGAAGTCAACAAGGTAAACAGTTCTTGAAGTCTTTCTCGTAGCAGTGAGCACTTTAATTGAAGAAAAAGTTAACATCGAACTGGAACTTTCAAATCGATAAGGAGAAAGTATCTGTTAAGAGCAAAGGAGGAAGGAGCCTGAAGCCTGTTACTGACTAGCAACAGAAGGTTTTCATCAGTGTTGCTAACTGAAAGTATCATAATTAAAACTAGATACAAAGGAAATGCAGTTGTGTTATTGGAAGATTCTTATGATAACACAAGAAAACACTTCAAGTACAACACTTTTTTTTACGCGACCAAAATAAGCATTGTAGCTCATTGTTCTTGTTACATTTATTGTGATAGTAATCTAGATCAGTTCCAGGTTCTTAAAATAATGATTCATTCGTAAGTTTTAACCCTTCAAACTAAATCCTCCTCCTTTTCATTAGTGTTGTGCAAAATGTGGCTGATTCTTCAAAGTAAGATTTAAGCCAAAGGGCAGCCTGGATTCATTTCGATCAAGAAAAAAAAGTCAACGCCATCATGAGTTTCGGGACTTTTTCCCCAATGGAATGTCGCAAATCATCACCGTGATCTATGGCCCCTTGATCCAAATATATCCGGGCTACTCTGTTTATCTCGCTTTTGTTCGTTCATTGTTGTATTAGCGTACGTTTTATTTTCTTTAGGGTCAGTTCTACAATCGACCGCTAAACTTCTAGTCAGAGCCAAGTTGAGGCCAACTCTCATTTTGCGTACTCCCCGTGGACAAAATCAGATTTGGCCTCAACTTAGCACTGACCAGAAGGTTAGCAGTCGATTGTAGTACTGATCCTTAATGTTTTCAAGAAGTTGCATTTTTTGTGTACTATCTCTGCGACACCAGTTTCGTTTTTCTTGTTTCCAATATTGTTCGTCTCTCACCTGTTCTCTTCAGTACTTACTCATTATTTTTCTGTTCATTTTTTTTTTCATTTTACTTTATCTCAAGGCTTCCCATGTTCTTTTTATATCCTTTCATAGAGTGCATTTTCGTCTATATACCATATATCAAAATATGCATTTAATCAGTGTTTTCCTCAAATACATAATTCTGATTCCCACGTTACTCGTTGGCAATGCTTTTTTTGTGGCATTTGTTACATTTCCAGTGGGAAGGGAAACTTAAAGGAAGTGTAGATTCTGCAACCTTATAAAGCTGCTTAATTACTGAACGTTTGAACTTCCCTCTAGTTTCGCTATCATTTAAGTGCGTAATCATTGCAGCCAAGATGGTAACACATGCTTATCCAAAGATTATGGCAAATGAATGAGTAATTTCGTCCCTTATATAATTCGCCGCTCAGACAGATTTTCGCAATATATGGAGTTGTGGATACATCAAGTGGGAGAATTCCTCCTTGAAGGAATTTGATTTTTCTATTCACGCGCACCTACAGTTAAATTAACCGTTCCATAATAAACAAATGTAAATGTAATAACATCAGCTTTGAAGTTTTATATAAATATTATTTGTACAGTGTACATCAAACAATAGGGATTTCGTTTTCTTCTTCCTAACTCAAGATGGCGGATGACCGCACTATAAGATTGACGGGTGGCCATTTTTAGGTTCACAATTTGGCAGTACGGACGTCTCCTTCTATTCCAATTTCTTCCTTGGGGAATTCCTTGCCATCGCTATGCAGATACAATCCTAGACTCGTAAGCGTCAACATTCTAAGGCAAAATAAGTGAAACGAGCTTTAATGAAGTAAATAAACTTGTTAAGAGTTATAACTATTATCTCATAGTTTCATGTTCATTCAGATATTGAAGAGAACTTATCACTAGTCACACTACGCTGAAGAACAACTTTGCATTTGTTCCTGGGAAACTGGAAAGAACATTTCGAAGCGGTTAAGAGACCTCAGCACTCCCGCCCTTACATTTTAGAGATACTTTAAAATAACGGACAAATGACACGCAACAGTAATATTTTGGAAAGCAGAATACATATCTGTTGAATTCTCAATTTCGATGTGTTTGTTTTCGATTAGAGATTTGAACACCTGAGTTATTACGTCATACTTTCCGGGATTTCTCATCGAAAACAAACATATTGAAATTGTGAGTTAGTTCATCAGATAGTTATTCTGAAGCATTCCAAAAGATTATTATTGCTCGTCATTTGTCCGCTATTTCAAAATACCTTCAAAGAGTGGAGGCGAGAGTACTGAGACCTCTTAATGCGTGCATCATCAGTTGATAATACATGTTTTTCACAGTAATGCATGTTACCTTAGAAATAGTACTCTCTCTCTCTTTCTTTCTTTCTTTCTTCATTCATTGAAAAGATTAAGGAGATGGCAATATTGTTTAAGGATCCGAACACTAAGTGCTAGTAGTCGCAGATGGACTGGATACGTTCTCCGTAAACGAGACATCGTCTCATCGTCTTGTGGAGGCAAATGACTTCCCTTTTTGTTCCTGCTACTACATCTTACTACCTACCTTCGGCGCAAGACTTCTTCATTATGATGTGAAAATTAAGACGCGTCAGCGAGTGCATTAGAACGCCATTGTGGGGGCGCTGTGCCTCTTGGAACGTCAAAGTGAGCGAGATGAACTGGAAGAGGACACGGTGCTTATTCCGCAGTGGAAAATTAATGAAACTTGAGAATTGCATGTTATATTAGAAGAACTGTAGTTTTATGGCTTTTTTTTTTTTTAAAAAAAAAGAACACCAGTTCTGTTCTGTTTTAGGGTAGGTCTTCTTGTTAAGGAGATGTATGTATCGGACAACAGGTGTTTTCTTCACACGGTTAGTGTGTTTTATATTTCTGAAAACAAATATAAACCAGCAGCATGAGACCTCTATTCTTTTGCCAAACTCAACACTGAACTTGCGTTTGTAAACAGCATTAAGTCCGAGTAGATTGGATTGTTGTTTCGTACAGAGCGTTCTCAGTTGGCGGAACAACTGTACAATAGTAAAAGACGTCACAAAAGTTACTTTGCACTGAATGTATGACTAGTAATAGTGTAATAATCGAGTAATAATTTGAAAAGAGCTTGACTATATGGATATGAATTTGACTTGACGCACCGCTACAGCCACATGGAAGTTATCTGTCTGATAACCATCATAGGTAATGTGGTAGCTCCTAACACCACTGTTGCGTTACTACAGTTTGTGGAGGACTTCGGAAACCGTATCGTCTTCTGGGTACTGTGGCCAACACAGTCACCGGATAACTTATATACTCTGGCCTTCGTCAACGTCCACAAGCGTGTGGAGACATTTGGACGTCGATGAGACCCATTTCGAACATTATCTGTAGAAACCAGTTGGACATGTTAATTGCACAGTCACTTTTCGAACGCCCTGTATAAAACTCATCATAAGTAAAAATATATAGTAAAGGGAAAACGTATTACAAAAGATGCAATGCAGTATAAATAAAATCCATAAATGTTTGAACTAATTTTTCAAATAGCAGCGTTGTCAGATAGAATAATTCGCATTTGATGATTTTCTATGCATTGTTTCTGTTTTGAAAGGAGGATTTTGAAATTCTCAAGTATATTTTTTTAATTTATGGCCTATAGGCATCTAGGGCTCAGGCCGGGATAGGGGAGGGGAAATAATTCGGGAAGGTGTCGGCAAGGGCCTATGTTGAAGGTGCCAATCCGACATTTGCCTGGTGTGACTGAGGAAAAACATTAGAAAACCTTCAGTCAGGATGGTCGGTCGCTGGAATCGAACCCACGACCTCCCGAATGCTACGCCAGCGCTCCACCCCGGCTCAGTTCGCCAGTAGATGTGTGGTAGGTTCCTTAACATTTGAATTTTATTTATGGGCTTTTAGGTGACATGGGCTCAGGTTGAATGGATAATGATGGGAGAATTGGTGGAATAAAGAACGTGGGAGGAAACAAGAGAACCCAGAGAAAACCCACGCCCACGGCATTTGTCCACCATAAAGCCAACACGGCGCGAACTGGGATCGAAGCGGCGACCTCACGCACTAAAGGTGAGCGCTCTACCACTGAGGCACCGCGACCATAGGCCCCGCTGAATTCAAATGGTCTGATAGGTTTAGCACTCCGCTGAAAGTTTCACAGAGCTTGGATTTGGTGGAGCTTAAAAGAGAGGAAATTTGTACTGAGATACATCCATTGGTGAGTTTGAAAAGCTTACGAATGCAAGAATAAGTAGGTAGAAATATATCAGGGAAAGATGTCTAAAGTACATTTGTATTGATAACACAAGAAAATTGATAGATGTCTAAATGCCATAAATAAAGAAAATTGGAGCCATGATAGTTGACACACTAACAAAAACTTCTTAATAGAATTTAAAATACACAACTTATTTGAGTAGTCCTAATTCCTCACTTACTTTTAAAAAACATCTTTTTGAAAATGGTAAGGAAGAAAACCTGAAGAAAGTATTAATTCGGGGAGAAAAATGCTTTAACTGTTGCTTTCAGCACAAAACTAAGGTTTAGTACCAATGAGAAATTCGAGATTAGTTATAAAACATTCTTCAGTTGAATAAAATGTACAGTGATTAATAAATTGCATACATCTCCTTTGAATTTTACATTGATGGGAAGTAATTTTGGTGTGAATTGGAAAGGGAATAAAAACATTTAACTCCTGTATTGAAAAGTGGTATGGGGAATGTCTCAGTTATTATTAGTAAGTTGTTATACAATAAACGGGTTTCTTGCTTGTACAAAGAACCGTTAAAAGTTCAGAATACTAACAAATTAAACTTGACTGTAATTAAAATAAACGATACTAGTTCAAAGTAAGATGCTACTACATCCGTAGGCATTCTGTAATCTGATACCTTAAGGAAGTTAAGGAGGCTTTGAAGTTTGGAATTTAATAACTTTGCCTTGTGTTTTGTTTTATTACGTACACTAGATAGTCGAATAGCAAACCAGATCATATGCTCTTCGTTAGATCTTGAATGATATAATGAGTGTCGTAGCTTTTGCAACAAAGAAAATGAAAAGAGAAAGAAATTGCAAGGAGCAAACTTTTCCTACTATTTGTGAACAATTCACTTTGTTGTTGAGTCCACGTACATCTTATAAATCAGTTTTATTATTTTTCTAAAATGTATTTTCCATGTGACTTTTTAAATTTATTTTCAATACCTTAACATTTGTGGACTTAGTGTATGAAGACTGATACCAGTATGACTTTAGGATTGACCAAATCTGTAATTTTGACAAAACATTCGAAGCCAAGAAGTAGAACACTGAGTAGAAAAGAGTAGTTACTCCGCTTACTCGCCTTCAAAATTTGATACGAAGTCCAGGCAAAAGTATTCATGGTAGTATATATGAGGCGAGGACATTGTATGTTGTCCTGCTATGCTTGTTGCAGTTAGTTGACGAATTATTTTAAAATATTTGTAAGTACAGTAGATCGACGATTATCCGAACGTCAGTCATCCGAAACGTCTAATATCCGAACTCGCTAATTTAAATGCAGTAATATAAACACTGGAAATTTAAACAATGCACACTACAACACATGTTAAACAATGATTAATTTCAGAGCTTTGGGTGGGAAATTTTTCAAAAACGAAAAATCAGCGATTACTTCACGTAATAAGTTATTGTAATTTCTGTTAAGTACATACTGTACTGCATTGCAATGGTAACATTTAAATGTTATGCAGTCTGGCTTCTAAGTTCGTTTATCCAAACAATCGAATATCCGAACTATAGCTGGTCTCAATTAGTTCGGATAATCGGCGTTCTGCTGTACTTGGCAGAACAACTATAGCTTCTTACATGTTGACTAAATCCCAAAAGTTACATTTATTGAAAGAATTTATTGAGGAAGGGAATTACGTGAGAATCACCAGAGCGACTGAAATTGTATTATGATCTTTAGGGATCTTGAAGGCAGCATCAAGGCGTTAGCTTGGTGTGACTACGGAGCATACCTGGCGAAATTGTACAGATTGGGTGCCGCTGAATTCGAACCCAGAACATTCCGAATGTCAAGCGCCCGACCTGATCTTTAGATACCTAAAGGCCTTGTCGGAGTCGAATATCCTTTCAGGAGGAAAAAATGTACCAGTACGAAATTTATAACAAAATAGATACACTCCAGAAAATAGAACTCCTGTGTGTGTTAGCTCGGTGGTAAGTAGGCCCAGGATGAAACTTTGGGACCACGTACTGTATTCTGCTGATCAAATGAACAAGTTGTGAAAAGTTCAGTGCAGATCAGTTCAATGGTGTGGATTTATATACTGAATAAACAGACAGACAGATTTTGAGCTTCATTTGTAAGACTAAGCGTTCGCCATTAACTGTGAGACGACTTTTTCTGTGAAAGTCATAGTTCTTATAACACATAGTAAAAAGCTATGTATGACACTTCTTCAATGTTCTGTCGCCTTAACCAATACCGATTCCTGTTTATTTTGTTTCTGCTTAGTGTATTAATTTCGACTTGCTAATATTTCCTTATCTTCATTCCCATTACATCATCAGAATTTTTGTGTAAGTTAACGGAATGAATCTTTTGAGTAGAAACTTTCTATACAGCTATTTATAGCAGTAAGCCAACTGTTTAAAATTGTAATAGTTCCATTTAAATATGGAAAAGGTAATTGTGCGCGCAAATAGAAATATTTTAGCTTTGTTCTTGAAGTCAGAGCATAAGTATCTACAAACTTATTCCATTTGCGAATCGAATAGACTATTTATTTTCAGTTGTGGAATATAAATAACGGTAATTGCTATCTTTTGTAAGTATTTTTTCTCGTTTACATATTTGTATTTCATGAGGTACGTGGTTTCAAAGGGCCCTTTTTGAAATATTGACGTAGACCATTCTTTAAAAGTTAATATGCAAGAGATATTGTGATGTTTCTGTCAGCGCCAAAGTTCTGGCTTTCTATCTTCCTTGCTATGCAATCTAGCTACATGATATGATATATAGATGTACCTATATGTGAATCTTTTGTCATAACGTTCACATCCCCATCGTCTTTTCTCCCTGCTCATAGTGCCTTGCGGCTCAACAAGTTACAGAACTTTCTTCTGCCTTTCCAGGATACTTTGGCATCAGCCACCACGAATAGTTTTGCCTCCCGTCAAGCATCTCTCTCCCCTAGCCACAAGTCCTTTTGAATTCATACTTTTTTTCCGCAGCATCCCGAAAAATCATACTTTATATGCACATTATTGGCGACAATGGGAAGAAAAATAGAAACGTTGGGGCCCTTGTGCACGTGCGGCGTACGTAAATCTTACCACTTGGGTTGCTTGAACTGGGGAAGGACTTGGAAAAAGTGGGAAAATAGGTGTGTGGGGTGAAAGAAGTCTTGGAAAGGAGCTCCTGGTTGGAGAGAATCAATTGGGACTCCTCTGTTGGTGAGTGTGAAGGGGTTCGTTCTTCCCTTCCCTAATGGAGGCATGGGAAATCTCGTGTGGCATTTCTTTTGTTCCTAAATTTGTTGGGGGGTGGATTATCTTTTAAAACATTTTCCCCTTAACTACACCTAACTCTTATACATTAAGTAGGTATTGGAGAAGTTTTTTGAATAGTCATCCCGTAAATTGTATAAGCTATTATTTTTACCCTCTAATTTCTCAAGACGAAGCACATTAGATCTTGAAGAATATTATTATGACGCACCCACTGTCCGTCGCCTTACATCATGTGAATGTCTGCGATTTAACTATTGATTTCCACAATGCATTTATGGTGATATAGAGAGCTAGAGTACTTCACAACTCTATTGTTGAAAGCATGGCTTACAAACGTAAACAGTCTTTTTTCAACAATTACTGGTTTACATCTTGGTTTGTCTGAAAATCTACAGTTTTGTTTCGTCCGTATTCCCCTTTCCTCGCCGATTATCTGTATCTTAGTGGATTCCAGTCCATCGTGTTGAAAATGAAATCTATAACTGATGTAACACATTTGACACTCATATAAACTATCTGTATGCCGTTTTGTAGTGTGTCGTGTGAGTTTCATACATTGGGCCGTCTACTGGATAATTTGATTACAAACGAGATGAATGATAGACATGTCAGTGATCAGTTGTATTCTCATTGTAGAGAAATTCAGATCCTTTGTCAACTAACTATTATAGGGGAGATAATTTTGGTCATCGGAATTTTTTATTACGATTACCGATCTTTCTATCAGCTCAACTTCTGGCGAACTTCGAGAGCAGCAGAAGAATGCATCAGGATAGATCTTTGCAGACTATAATCTACTGGACATGTCCATGGTGGAACGTGTACACAAACTGCCCGTATCCCGTCCCCGCAAACAACGAATTTATTTATTGTTAAATCTTCACCAATGCATACTCATGTAACAGTATGCATATTTATGGTTAGAACCTGAAAATAAAATAGATAAAGTTGCGGGAACGTGCCTTTGGTGGCAGAAGAAATTTAATTTCTAACATTTCTCGTTCAGGTAAACTTAGCTACTCAATGTAGTACTTCACCTAGAGACTGCTTTAGTTCTCTATGGGAACTGTATTACTAACTGTAAATCCTAGTCGTATTTGTGTTTGTGATGAATCATAATGTTTGGTCTGACTGAAATTGTGGTTTAGTTTTCGTTCTTACACATAGAAATGAAACTCACAATCAGTTGGACGTAGTGTTTCCTCTTCAGTGCCAACCCTCTTTGAAAGGGAGGAAAAAGTTTCGAATTTTTTTGTAGGTGTGTGTGTTCCCTAGACTTCATACGTATGCAATTCGTGATTCTTGGTATTTTTGATTCACCCTCTCTTCGTGTCTTCCCTTACTATTTAATTTTTTTTTCTTCGAGGGAATTCCCTCTTGGATGATTGTATGCAAGGGAAAGAACTACGGATTGGCGTTAAGATAGATCGTTGCGTGGAATTGAGGCAGCCATTTTTTTCTCCTTTCTTTTCGTTAGGAGCGAATGAGTGTCATGAGGCTCTGGGGTGAGTAAGCTTTGCAGGGATTTTAGACGAAGGCATCCAAGTTAAAATCTTTTTCCTCTATCCAGTTATAGTGCTATGTGCTTCCCACGTTATGGATGCAAATGTAATCCGAGAGAATATTTCTAGTTTCCAACACAACATAATGATGCCATGAAGCACCTTACACACTATGGATAATGAATATGGAAATTGAAAAAGGAAAAGAGCAAGTAGACGTCGGCGTTGTATGTTGTATGTGGAACGGCTTTCTTCAACTTCCCTGTCTCGATAGCTCGACAGTATTTTGCTTGTGACATCTGTATCGTAACCTGGGATGTTTCCTGACTTTTTTGGTGATTATATATATATATATATATATATATATATATATATATATATATATATAGAGAGAGAGAGAGAGAGAGAGAGAGAGAGAGAGAGAGAGACTAACTCACTGAAACTGCATTCTGCGTGATAGTTTTCCAGGTATATAGGTAGGAACTTTGGCCAAATATTATATTGTGAACCAAATTGCCAATGAAGGAATGCAATGCCAATTTGATTAATATAACTTGATAACTACTCCTCGAAGTTCAGATTTAAGTTTGGTGAATATGTTGGCTCAAAGAAAAAAAAATCATTATGGGTAGAATCAGTTCAGAAAATTTTAATCTTCGTGATGTTCTTTTGTTAAAACATGGAAGAATGGAACCATAAATTCGGACGTGATTTGAAATTCTATTTTTATGTTACTGTTCTAGCTGTTACATTTAGAATTATGATTTTGTCTGTGACTGTCAAAATTATTTGGGTACTTATTCGAATCCTAATACTTAAGGAACAAACTGCCTAATATTTCAATAATTGAGTCAGGGAAGGCACATTCTGACAAGTAAATTGACCCGAAAAGATCAAAGGAATAATCGTTGCTGTTTTGGAAATGAAACTTGATATATCAATTAACTGTTCTTCATCCGAATAATTATTGGATTATCCGGTATCCAGATAATTGTTCGATTATATGTAATCCAGATAATTATGTATTCGAGTAAAATTATTGAATGGATATCCGAATAATAAGTTTTTTTTAAAAATATATATTATACCTTTAAGGCAATATTAACAGCCTTAGTTTTGCCCTGTACATTTAAAGAGAGATTGATTTTTTAGCGTTTGGTTAGTTATTGACCGTATTAGGTCATATATATTATACAGTATTTCACCCTTTGTTCCATTGTATTATTTCGTTCGTTTTTCACACGGTGGGTTTGTGGTTACTGTTACCGCAACACCAGGAATCACTTCCTCTAACAACGAGAAATGATGCCAAACAACTGGAGGTGAGAAAGGGCATTTTCATGAGCCTGTTCCCTTCAATCCGCATTTTATATCATTTACTGGTTCTCTCACAAAAAAAAAGCAACTTTAATTTTAAATATTTATTTACTACGTGAACGAGTGGTAACTACAAAATAATTTTACGTAATGCTTTCATTTTGATGAGTATATGTAATTTTCTAAATGCACGCAAAGCGGTTAATTTAGCAGAGCGGATGCCATTTTTAAATATCTCTGTCTCTACCCACACGTGTTTCTGATTTAATTTTGTTATTTTGTGATTACTTTCTGTTGTTGTAAATGAATTCCTATACATCAAGAAGGCAAGCAGAGAATTAACTAGGAACTCTTTTGTAACTCTGATGCTGTTTTTCTGTAGATAATCAAAATGTATTTCCAGGTGTTTCGCACATACAGTACATGTATTAGTCTGTATTTTTAGTTTGTAGAGCGAAACGTGTAGTGATTTAAATAAAGGACAGTGGCAGACATCAGTTTTGAAAGCCAGGTTTCCACCTTCAGATATTTAGGAATGAAACAATGCTAGAAAGTGATTATTTTGTCTGCGTGCGATTTAAAAACCGAGAACACGGAGTGCGAGCTGAGCGTCTAATACTATTATCTCATTGACCCGCAATAGATATTGCACGTCGTTAACTAGCATTACTTTGTTCCTAGTTTGACTGAACTTACACCAGGTGGCATGAAAATGGTTAACTCTGTGGCTTGCGCAACTTGCAAGTTCATCACCACAATAACAAACTTACGCCGGTGGATTCTATTCTGGGCATGTCTTCAACACGAACATCAAACTCTGGAAGATCCCTTCTAATATTATCCTTCCAACGACGTCTCGGTCTCCCGAACGACTTCTTTCTCTCCGGCTTACTAACCAGCACGCCCCCCATTCGAGCTTCATCCCCATCTTAGCCGTCGTGATTTCATTATTCTTATAATATCGGTTGAATCATACAATCTTTGGAGTTCTTCATTATGGAGTCTCCTCCATTCTCCGATAATGTCTCATCGTTTCGGCCAGTATCTTTATTAATTCGTTATCTATGATTATTTTATCTATGACCCGTAGACTAACTCGTGGATTAAATTAACTCGAGATTAAAACATTTCGTGCAACTAGTCCTTAGTATGATTGGGAACGAAGTTTTGTCACTGTTTTCGGAACTTACTCTCCTACACTGTTGTTGCACAATCATTTTTCTTTGTTCTTAATTTATTTAACAAGCGTAGAAAGGGTTATCAGACATCACCTCACTCTTGAAAATATCCCCGACTAAAATATGTTCTACAAAGTCCCCAATTTCAAATACCTTTCATCTTACCCGCCAGTCAAACCACAAACATATAATGAGAACTTCTTTTTCATATCATCATTGATTACTCAAACATACAAATTACATAGGACGAAAGTAGCTCTTAGGAGCTAGAAGTCCAACTATGTGGCCCTGCTGGCCCAGCATTGTACTATTCTGTCTGTCTGTCAAACCTCAGAGTGTTTTATAGTCACCAGGTTTGTCAACTGGTTAGCACGCTCGCTTTCTGTACGCGTGGTCAGTGATTTAGGTGTCGTGGGAGTCCATTAAATGGGAGATACCGGGGTGGCTGAGATAGATCGCTCACCTCTGGTCCTCGGTTCGATCCCAGCTCATGCCATGTGGACTTTGTGGCGGATAAACACCGCGTGTGTGGGTTTTCTCGGGGTTCTCCCGTTTTCTCCCAATTTCTTCTTTCCACCAATTATCCTTTCATGCATGTGGCGTGAGCCAAAGTTGCATAAAGACTTTAAAAAAAATTCAAAATCCTTAAATTCCTTTAAACGGGATGATTCGGAGCTTACTTCACCAAAAACTGTAGGCCCCGTTCGTAGAAGTTCAGTAGCTTGTTTAGGACATTAATAAAAATATGTTCTTCGACGTGTTTTATGTTACAGGCAGTGACTAATCTGAAAGTCTGGTGAGTACAATTTAACGACATTTATGAAACTGGATTTTCCTATTTAGAAAGGTACGTAGATATAAGGAGATAGATGCTGAAGTGGTTTTGTCTGATAAGGGAACTGAGCTGCATAGCTTTGGACGTAAGACAGGGAGGATTGAAAAAAAAAAAATGTTCCAAACTAGAGAGCTGGGGATAAATATAGTCTCTCTTTTTAAGAAAAATAATCGTGACCACAAAAGCTGGTGGAATTGACTTTGGGGTTTGACTGGCGGTAATACATCTGTCGCACGAGTATTCTCGTGTGTGTGGATTTGTTGTACTTACCACGAAGATCAAGATTGTCACCGGAGGTAGTGAAATTGGTCTTATCAGTTCTTCCAACCTAAATTCAACATGCGAAGCATTTTCATTGAAACTCACACGCAGAAGTGACGTCTTTCACACAATTCATAATGTTTGGTATACAGTACTTCCCACAGTTAATAAATAAGCATATTGCGATTCGTAAATTATGTTATGCATAGGATAAATCAAGTGTTCCCGAATTGTTTGGAGAAAAACTGGTAACATGGCGTACGATTATTCATTTTGTGAAATCTGAAAAATTGCGTATAACTAGAGGGAAATAACATGGAGAAAGTAGAGAAGAACGCAGGAAAGAAAAAGCTGCGTTCTCTCGCAAATTTATGGATGTTGATACAACTTTTACTAATACGCACACTCAGCATCATAAAAAAATGTCCGGTACAAACAATTTTCGTCCAAATGCGAAAAGTAGAATAATTTGTGATGTACCGAGTCGATATTCGATACACTTTAAAGTAAGCTGACATGTAAATTTTATATATGGCGGGTGTTTTTTCGGTGTTCCTACGTTGTTACTTCCGGACATTTTATGCCAGCATATTATCATTAATGAAAAGAAAACTTCAATGTATATTTTGTGTGGTTTAAACTCTTACAGTATTTGACAGTTAGGTACTTCAAAACAAGATAAAATCTGGTTTTAAAGCGATGAAGGAACAGCACCAGAGTAAAGTCGTTCATTGTCTTTCTATAATATTTTCGTAGCCTGCTTGAAAAGTTTTTAATCTCCCGAATCCCAATAGCTACAAAGTGTAGACAATTAATATAACGGGTCTTCACGGAAGGTAACGCTAATAAACCTAGTATTTCATTTGAGCATAAAGTAATACGCACGTGTGAGTTATATAAAAACATATCTCATTTTAAGAATCATGATATAAAGTCACAAGACTTGGATTTGTAGTAGTAGTGATGCTCCAGGCAAATGTAATTCAGAAGAAGAAAGAAAAGAAAACCGTTGCTATCTGATGATAATCCGTTTCTATGGCAACGAAGAGGCTTCTTAGTGATGTGTATCAAGGAAACCTTTCGTTGTCGGTTTGCCCATATGTACGAATTAACAGATGACCCGGAAAACTCATTGGAGAAGAAAATAAATGATAAATTTTTTCACTGTCAAAAGAAAGCGATGAAACGGTAGAATTTCCTTCACGTGGTTTTCCGAGACTTCCAAGACACAGATCGGGCTATTTTATATTTTCAGATTCTTCTTGGTTTCCTTGTTTCCACAGTGCACACGAATTGTAGTTTTTTAAGCAATGAGGATACACGTAAGCATTTTTTCTAAGTGTGTGGACACTGGACAGTGACACAACAAAAATGTAAAGTTATACTTTAATGTTATGCATTGTGCCATTGTCTCCTCCCTCCCTTTTTTAAAAGTAAAAATTTTGGGAGGTCTCATTATTGTAGAGCATACTTTTTGGAAAGTCTAGCACAGTGATACTCAATGAGAAGTGTTGCGTACAAGAACAACAACTACTACTACTACACATAGGAATTTACATGTGTCACATGTGCTTCGCAATTTCCGATTGCAAAAAAAGCTAATTTATCTTAAAACTTTCTCATGGAGATCATTGAAATTAACGATGTACTTAATTAAATTATGTCAAATTGCAGATAAAATCGAAACAATATACGTAATTTTCACGCACATTGGGATAATTTTAAATTTAGTCGCAACTTACCTCAAATTTGTTTTTCAAATTCCTACACACTATTCTCCTCTAACGCTAATCTTAAACACACAAGTTTGTGAGTACTTTCTTCTATATTTGTTCTTGACGGTGTGAAGCATAATGACGGCTCTTTCACATGTGACCGTGGTAACATCTTCAGGATTAAAATAACTACACTAGTAAATTCTTTAGATCGATTTTGATATATTTCTGAGTTTTTGATGTCTGCGATGGCTGAAGACGGCGTACATTTGCTCATCTCGCCGCAGTTGGTTTAGTGAAAACCGAAAGTGACTGCAGTTTATGTCGGAGATTTCTGTAAATGCTGCTAGTCGTTGTTGCATTACTGATAACAGTGATAAGCAATTATAAAATAAATATCGTGAAGACTCTCGCGGCCGCACTTGAGTAACTTATCTAGCGCACTTACCTTGCGAGTTTTTAAGTATATTTAGAATCAGGGTTAACTTTGAATATGTAATAGATTATGTTCTAGATGTAGTAGTAAGGTAAAGTATCACCTATGCGATGCGTACGCGCCATAAACGGCGCCTGGGCAGTGTGGAGGTAGCGCTCCACTCTCGACCAACGGTACGACATGAGGGTGCGGTGGTCAATCCCACGCTCTATCGCCTGTACCTCCCGAGCTCCTCAGGAATACCAAGGCTACTCTGATACTCAGTTTGATAGGAGACTGAGTACGCGTTAGAGCGCCAGGCATGGGAACACTGCGAGAAAAGTCTTCAGCGTCCTGACCGGAATTTGAACCCGGACCACCACGGCGACTGCAGTAATAGATGTAGTTTTACTAACACAGCCTCAACGTTGCGCTTTTCGCTAATGATGTATTTATATTCGACAAAATATACAACTACAATTGAAATGCTTATCAGTAATTTGTTTTGGGTGGGATAGGTAGGAGTAAGTTCCAAGTGCTGTTTGGACAATTTGGGAAATTCTCCACAGACCAAGTGACCAAGTAGTCTAATCGCATGTGAACCGATATCCAAATCTGAATGCAATATTCGAATCTGAACTTAGATAGTGGAAATTCTGAATTTGGTAACGCTGTTTCAGAACCAAACATTTACCGCTCTCACCCTGTCTCCAGTTTTATGAACAGACAGAATATCTGGTACAAGCTTTTATTATTTCCAGTTGCGATTTGACCTCAAATATGGCCCTCACTGTTATTGGAAGTTATTACCAATAATATTTTTAAAATGTGCATCTAAAACATTTTTTTTATAGTGTAGCGCTTGGAAGTATTAAGTTCACTCAAAATGAGTGCTGACTACCTTTTAGTTTTGTAATAATTTTGTTGAAGTAGCTCTAGAATAATAAAACCACATAATAGACAGAGAAAAAGATAATTTAGTGTGGTTATGTAGGTCTGTATTGGGAACAACAGATTTAAGTACATTTATTCCTTTCGACTCGTCCCATCATGTTTTAATAAGCGTATATGTATTCAGTATTGGTATTTATGTTGGCAACTTTGTGTGTGTTTATTTATATTCATTTCTTCCTTTTGTCTCTTTGAAGACCAGTGCGTAATCAATACGAGAGAAACTGTTGGTATTAGCTTTTCCCACGTTGGTTGACATGTGGTTTAAATCAAGGCAAATGGGTACATAAAGTGGAGAGAAACAGATTGTGAAGTAGTTAATACGCTGGGTAAAAATCTTCCTGTGCGTTGTTTGATCATAACTACGCATTTAATATTTATCATTTGTAAACTTTACTCGTGATCATCAACGAGGAGAGGTGCACATATATATTTATACTGTGAATATAACTGATGCTGTTGTATATTCCTTCCAGCAAATTGACCGCTTTTGAGGCCTGTCAAGTTAGGATACGTGTTTGTTTAGTATGCCTCCTGCTTCATATTCTGTTCTTGTAAACGTTCATTGCTACCAAAGATTTGTTTGTGAATCAGAGATGTCTGTTTACCTAGTTGCGTGTGCTTTTCATCCCGTGGTTGTAATTTTGCCTGATAATGACCAAGCTGCGTCCCTCTCGTAGTGGGTATCAAGCTGTGGACTTGCGGGGTTGTTGGACAGTCTTCTCCTCATGTAATAGAGTACAAAGTTAAAATAATGCTTGTGAATAAAATGTTTTATGTTATTCTGGTTATGGATCGTTGGTTGTTGGCGATCTCTTCTCTTAGGCAGTTAACTTGAAACGTTGATTTCTCTCTATTTTCATACCGCAGACCTGAAGCCATGATAATTAATTGCGGTACCCCACCACAGCTGGTGAAATAAACATACATTGACTAATATCTGTACCTGAGAGCCAGAACCACATAAGTCACAAATCTTTGTTTTCGAGAAAGAAAAACTGCTTCCTTTCATGTAGAAACAAAAAGACACTACATAATAATAGACTTACTTTATTCAACATGTTTACGACAATAATCAGGCAACTATTGTATGAGGCCTTCCAAATACTGTACAAAACTGCATTAATCACGTTTTAGCCAAACTTGGACTTATGCGGTTCTGGCTTTCAGGTACAGATATTATAGGTAAAGTCGAGTAAAGATAGACCGTAAAGAAACGCCTGTATTAACTTGATCTGTTTTGTTGTAGTTGTTGTTTGATTCAAATCTTTATATTAAAATTTTCCCCACTTCCCTTTGTCCAATCGACTTGATATTTTGTACACTTGTGTATGCCTAACAATACATAAACCAACTATTAAAAAAATGTACCTGGGAGCTAGAACCGTGGATGTTCACTTTTGGCCAAAATGTGATACAGTTATGTACAGCATTCTAAAGGTTTCAAATAATAGTTGCTCGATTCTTGTTGTAAACATGTTAATCAGTACAAGAACACCTTCAGGGTAAAGGGAAGAGTGACGCAAAGATTCTGCTCACGAAAGAAGTGATTGACTTTCTTTGTGTCACTATGGTGGAATTGTTTCCTTTGTAATAAAAATAATAAAATTAAGAGACTTGCATTCTCCCTTCCCCCATAATGACACAAAAGAAGTCACTCGAAAAATGTATATTACTTCTTTTGTGAGTAGAATTTTTGTGTCACTCTTCCCTTTACACCGAAAGGGTTCTTGTACTGATATCACTTATTTTGTAAGGCTGCATATTAAAGAAAAGTGCATAGTCTTCATACAAAAGGTCGATTTTGAACCATGGTAGGCTCCGTATCTCGAAAATGGTAATTCCTATCAAAAGATAAGCATCAATTTGTTTCTACGAGGCCCGCAATTGACCCCTAACCCCCCTGGTACCAACCAGTTTTTGCTAAAGCAAAAAGACAGACAGAATAACAGAGGCCATTTTCTATCATTTGTGATCGGGCTAAAAGAAAGTCATAACTTGTGTGTGTGTGTGTGAACCCCTTCACCAATTTTGACATGTGATACACCGTTTGAAAGGTATTGAAGAGTAGATTACGATTCCGGAAGTTTCGGCCGCTTATATGGTCTGGGGTCAGTGCTATTATCAGAAATGTAAAATCTGATATATTTTTTCGAACCGCCCTAGGGGTCACAGGGAGATCGTACCGATCCATTTTTTTTTCTGTGTCTTAGTATGGCAAAGAGCTTTCAAATGCAAGTTCAAGCATCAACATCGAGCGTATAGTTCGCTAGATCCGAAATTAGGTGTAGTGCCGCTAACAGACTCCTTTCTTAGCGTCACTCGAAGAACTACCATTCTTCGTGTTAATGCAAATAAGTAAGTTTGTTATCTAGTTTGTCCATTTAGTTTCTATGTGAAAGGAAGTCCCCCCCTTCCCTCTCGAAAACTAGTATTTGTGACGCGCTTCTAGCTCTTCAGATGCAGCATTAAAATTCAAGATCACCGCACTGCACAAGATACATTTGTTTTTCAATTCTCGCCACCACCGCCTGGCAGTTCCGCAACCGGCCGAACGTAATTGTTTCTTGGTGTTGCCTACTTTTCAAGGAAACAAACAGCAAATTAATTACACTGAAAAAAGTAAAAAACAGGCTTTTATTAAAATATTGTTCAACTGTTCTGTAAATTTTAGGAAGTATGTAACTAACTAATAATATAAGCGTGTGATATTCATAATAAATATTGGTGGTTACTGTTACGTAATATTAACACTAACGTCATTTTGTTCGTTGACAAGTGTCTCACGCTGTCATTGTTAGAAATTTCTTAAATTTACTCGAGTATGAAATTGCTATGTATTAAAACATATTAATAGTGTATAGTACACAAAACGGCGGGACAACGAGATAATACCTTCAGATTGGAGCTCGGGGTTATATGATCAGCCTAATTTTATAGCAGTCGGTTTTCGTAACCATTTATCGTGTATTGTCATTCTGTCTATCAGAGAAGGTAGTATCGTTTGGCTTTATTCAGAGTGGCATTGACATTCGTCTCGTTTGATTGGTTTGAACTGTAGAAGTCAGGATGCTTGGCGTAAGCAGAATTCACTTTTGCGTCTCTTCGTGGAAGTTCATAGAGAGATTTCGGACGGCTGGTTGGGCCGATCAGTTGCAAAGCCGATCACTAATAAAATTGGCATTAATCACAGTGGTAGTGGAGGGATACTAACGTGCCGATTTAAGTCAACCGCACGATTGTCTACCCCAACATAGTCAAAATAATACATAGACACTGCCTAGAGTAACAGCTTTGACAAGAAATCGTCGTCACAGCCCAAATTGGACTTCTACTTGCTAGAAGGTTTTTGCTCAATATGGTATTTCGTGGATCAGCGAAATGACTACCATTACAGCTTTTCCTGGTTTCGGCCACTGGACTACAATGCTCCTTTATTTATTTAAGTAGCTTCCAAATTGTCATTACGACACTGAGTTCTCACCGGGAATCGAACCCAGGACCGCTCGAAGTGAAAGCTAAAGCGTATAAGCAGCATCTAAAACACCTATACTAGAAAGGAAACAACAACAGCGAAACAATGAAGACGAAAATTGGCTACAGTATGCACGCGGGAGCTACTCTTCTTATTAGCCCAGTCGCGCACACAGTGACGCTATTTCGTGAATTGGAGTCTCAGCCGAACACACTCCAAAATTCATTGTATGGCGATAACGAGAAATTGTGCTTAGTATAGTATGCTTGTAATTTTAAAACAATTTTATTTTGTTAACAATCATCATGACCGTTTTGTTTGAATGTCGGGTTAGCAGAGTTGTAGTGAAAAAAAAGATACAGTTTGCTCCTTTTAGGCGCGTAGCTAAGTCTTGAGCCGTAAAAAATATTAATGATAGCTCGTTCCTACATTACTTTCGTAAAACGTGAAGAAAACCTGCTACCTTAATGGATTTTCTGTAGCTTTTGTGAGATTTACTCACGAGATTTCTTGATTGGTTTACGGGAGGTTGCATGTGCTAGGCAATAGAATCTCCACGGGAGAGGAAAATTACTATGTGAAATCGCCACTTTCCTTATAAAAGAAGAAAAAATATATATGTTGGCCTATTTGAAGGAAGAAAAACGATGCTATAATGCAAGAAACATTACCCGAATATTTTAGCATCGACGACCAAATTGTAATTCTTGTTGAAAATAGTACTTGGAGTGCGTTCTGTGTTTACACACACACACACACACAAGACCTGTGTATTTTTGTTCTTGAATATGGAGTTTGGACACTGGAACTGGGTTGATGGAGGGATAAATCGAGGAGAATATTATTACGTGTGGAAGGAATGAGAAGGGAGATTGAAAATCGTTACTTTAGTTTTTGCGGAATGTTTTGCTGAATGATGTCATGGCCGTTTCTCTCAGTTGCCTTATTCTTCTTTCTAAAGCTATTATTTAGAGGGAAGCTCGTGTACATTTGAGTGTCGACAGCATCCTAACATTGTTGACCAAGAATATCTGTCTATCAATTTTTGTTTGTACATTGCTCATATCCATATTCAAATAAACTAGATAAAGTGGTTTGATAACAAGAGCAATTTGATAAAATCTCAAATGTCAGTACATGGTCTTCACAAAATAATGGTGCGGTTTTAAAATTCAATAAAAATTATTGCTCGCCTTACATGGATTCACCATGCAGTGTCAGCGGTGGTAACTGTCCAAGTTTCTGATGCGTTTGCGTTAGTAAGCGTTTCTTGTTTACTGCGGTGTCAGTTTCCAAGATGGCATCGCAGCAAAAGAAAGCATTTTACGTGCTCAGTTTTGAGGTGTCAAACTCCGTTTTGAGGAGGCCATATTCCTCACCAGTGGCAAGGGAAACAGGTCGAATATCGGTATCTGAGAACGAACACCCACATGCAATAATAGAACATCAGCGCTATGTACGAGAGCTTCTAAATCGTGTTCTTCCTTAGCGCTGGATCAGACGGCTACATTGCAATAACCTTATCCCTTGGCCACCCCGTTCGCCAGGTCTTTATGCCATGCGATTTTTCTTTTTAGGGATTTTGATAAAAGACAGCGTTTATGTTGCATCAGTGCCAACATTCATCCATTAACTCCAACCTACAGAAGGGAGAGCCGTTGCTATGGTTATGTTGTGACGTGTAGTCATACACACTGTCGCTAAGTTTCAGTTCTTTAGGAGTTGAGGTGGCTGCCTGCTATACAAATCGGTCCTGGTAGTTTACCGCTAAGTGGCGTGGAATAAAGTACATTAGTTGGCAACATCGTAACTTCCCTTTCAACCTACACGATATTCAAGGCCTAGTTTCTGCCCTCTTACCGTACCCTTTCGAATCAAAACTCTCAAAACGCCAACTATAGAGAGTGCCAGAACAGGATAGTCAATTAATATGTGGGAAATTCAAGATCCATTATACCAAAGAAACTGAGAACACCTATATTATTATTATTATTATTTGCCGGAACGCATAAGCCTTTCTGATTAATTTCTTTGAATACCGAGAGCAGGGTGATTCAGCGGCATAGTATTTGCCTTGTAAGCTGTCTTTTGGATTCATATCCTAGACTAAACATCCTGACTAGCCTTATGTTATAGGTTGTTTTGCAAGTTATACAAGGCCAAGATGATTGTATGGTATCTTGAGTTAAGGCCACAATGGTACCTTCTGCTGCAAACGAATAAGAAAATTGAGCCTAAGAACGACCGTAGACTGGTAGAGCAAAATTGATGGAAGCAAATACGCGTTGTCATCAAGCATGATGTAACGTTCTTCTCCACGTAAAATATAGTGCCAACGTACAATTGAAAAGGTGAGAATGAAAGCGATGCAAGTCACATTGATTTTTGTAAAGATCATCTTTTATACATAACACGAAATGTAGGCGACACAAAAAATAATATTTTGTGTCACGTCTGTTTCGCGTTAGATAAACTTTTTTCAATGTGACTTGCATCACTTTCATTCTCAGATCGCGAATTATCAAGTTAGAGAGCAAAATCGTTTTTACTCACCATTGGGCACAATCGAGCACCATCATCCTTGCCAAAGCACGGGCCATTGTTTCAAGAGAAAACATAATTATGTCTGTGCGCATGCATAAGCAAACCAGTTTCGGTTTTTCAAAGTTTGCTGGAAGAACGTTTTTACTTTACAGAACGCGACTTTCAGCGGAAGCGTCATTGTTTCTCTCAAGAACCTTTTTGCTTTCATCATTTTTTGCTCCAGCAGTGTCGCAGTGTAAACTCAATATCGTAGTATGGGCGATTCCTTTCATTTTGGAGTTCCAAGTTGGTTGTCAATGTCATGAATATCTAATAGTGACATGTTGAGCATCTAATAGTGACGTTTTGGTTGGCCGAACAATGTAATTTGTCATGTATCTCTGTATTTGTAACCCATCCATCAGTCCTTTTATACATTTTAATTTGAAAGACAGACGAGGATTGTGTCTGATGTAAAGGTCCAGGAAGAGCTAGAAAAATCACATGATTTACTCAGCCGTAAAAAGGAAAAAAAAAAGTTTCGTGTCTTCAATGTAACGTGCCAAGTTCTCTGAAAACTTCTCAGCTGGAAAGAGTCGAGAAGACTCAGTATTTGCCAAGTGGAGGTGGGGGACACTGACAGACCCAATCCACCTGTGCCATTTATCTGGGGGGAGTGAGACAAGACTAGCGCATTAACTCCTGTCAACTGTCGGCAGCTCCATCTCGCGAGTCAAGAGTGGAAACGGCATCGGACACCAACTCGCATACGATTGTATTGTTCTGTAGACGCCATAATGTGACATAAATGTTGGGATACGTTTCTGTTTATTTGAAGGTCTGATTCTGGAACTATTTTTGAAAGTAATATTGTTAACATAGAAGTAAAGAGCATTGATGTTTACACAAGTATACAGTGTTGCCAGCAGTAGACAATTGAAATTTGCCTAACCTAAAATTGTCTAAAATATTTTATTAATCAAGGGAAGAAGTGTAGATTTTTATGTTTTGAATACATACCTAAATTTCTAAGTCTTTTAACAACAATGCAGAAATATAATTAACAATATGAGTGTACAAAAATGGCTATATTGCAACCTGACCATATTATCTGCAGATAACATGTTGCAGTTTCTACTATACGGATTTTGATTTGGATGAGATTTGAGTGCTTGAATGATTGAAATTCCTTTCAGCGCGTCCTTTGTATTTTCAATGTATTTGTCAGTGGGTTTATGCTGCATTTTCACATGGAAGTCCGTATAAGACTAGAATTAAGAGGAGTGTATCTACATTGTGTCACACTTTAAGTCACTTGTCCTCGGAAGAAATGTTATGTCAGTAGGTTTAACGCTGAAACTAGTATACGGGATACTGAAGGAGATGTGGATAAATTGTTGCAGACAAACGAAACTACATTTTATAACTTTATTTCGCACACACAAGAATCAGCATGAAGTTCTAGAATAACGAATCCTTACGACTTCTTAATAGTCAGTCCCAAGTGCTGTAGTACAGTCTATCTCAACCTTTTGGAGGTCGTGGTCCGGCAAAATTGTGTTGGAGAGATCCAGAGTCCAGTTGAAGAAATAATATTTTTACAGGAGGTTCGTTGAGACTCGGTAGGTCACCATGAACCGCGGCCTGGCGGTTGAGAAACGTGCAGGATGCTGTAGGTGAAGGTATAGTTGAAGAAAAAGGGTAAAAGTAAGAGATTGGATGCAATTTCGTGACAGTATTAGGAAAACGAAATCGCGCGCTGAGACAAAAAGGATAGCGCAATATCGAGATTATTCTAGAGCAGGGTCTTTCAAACTTTTAGACTGGCTTCGCACTAAACAGAAATTCATACTTGCGCCGTACCATCAGGCTAATATTTCCAATGCTAATATTTAAAATTACATGATTTTAATGCCACTAATGATCATAACGACGAGGCAGAACATTTAGTAGTGTGCATGTCTTGTAATCAGGAAGTTCCAGGATAGATAATCCGTGCCAATAGTTCTGAATGAGGTTTTCTCTGATTTCCCTCGGTAACGCCAGGCAAATGCTAGGATAGTACCTTGAAGAATACAACGAAACAAAAATATAAGAAAGTAAAAGTTAAAAAATATATGAACAAAAAATGTTAGTTTATTTCGGTTTAATAGGTAAGTTCTGCTCTCAATGAAAAGTAATATAATATATTTAGGCCATGTCTAGCACAACGACGATTTTCTGTCGCTAACTTACTAACCTTACAGGTTAATTTGTTAGAGCAACGACAGACTGCGCACGCAGCCATAGACAGAAGCGATCTGTATAATGATGGTAATGGTGTGAAAATTAATGTTATGTGATGGTGAGATGTCGATTATTTTCTGCTATAAAGGGGATTTATAAGGGCATCGTCCCCTTAAACTTCCCAAGGAGCACTTAAGAAATGAAGATATATATATTACAAGTTCTTGTAATAAAACTTTATTTTCAATTTATACATTAAATTATGAAACGTTGATAATTTTAAGTGGTTTACCTTAAATTAATTTACTTAAAGCAATTGATTTCTTAGCCAAATTAGACTGAAGCACTAATTTGTATGCAAATTCTCATTAAATTAAAATTCCAAACGTTCCCTGGCCTTCAGAAACTGATTCTTGTGATTTTTGTATTTTTTGCAGGCATTCTACGGTATTTTAGCGGGCCTAGAAAAAGAAACTACCGTCGTTACAGACCGATAGGTCCTGAGCGTGCCCCAACGCCATCTATCCGCGCTTGGTGGAACTGCATCCACCCGAGTGACGGCAGTGTGGTCAACCCTGCGCGCCACATAGCCACGAACAGGCGTATTAGGGACTTACCAGACCTAGTGGCCGTCACGTCTTTATTCACATGACCCCAGTTTTCGCTACGATGCTGGGTGGACGCCGAAAAGTGGGACTCCAGTCGGGAATTGAACCGGGGACCACGCAGATGTGAGTCCAAAGCTCTAACCACTAGACTATGGAGCCCTAGCGGGCCTATAGAAGAATGTCTTTTTCTATGGGCCCTTCAACAACAGAAGACAATAAAGGCTTCTGTATTTCGGAAAGATGATTTAACCTTGTAGAATGGTCCATAGGATGCTGTAGTGAAATAGGCCCTCACTACCCTAGGTCTACATTGCACCGAGGGAAGAAATCTCACATTTTGGACGTTTCTTGTAGGGGGGGGGGGG
>JAGDQP010024317.1:0-28096 GCA_022664845.1 Lepisma saccharinum | reverse complement strand
ATGTGTCTGTTCTGAACAGTTTCAAAGTCTCGAGTGATCATAGGATGGTGAGATGTAAACTGAAACTAAATACTAGACTTGAGAGAAATAAGCATATCAGAAGAAAACCGCCAGTTTTAGATCTGGAAAATCTAGGAAAACACAGACAGACATTCGAGATAGAACTAAGCAACAGGTTCAGCGCCTTGGAAGTATTAGAGAATGATGGAGACATCAATAGCAGAAACAAAATACTGACTGAGATAATAAGAAAAACAGCCAAGGAGATAGCAGGTACCAGAAAGAAAAAAGAGAGAAAAATCTCAGAAGAAACTAAGCTCTTGATGAAGAAAAGAAGGGATATGAAAGAAGAGGAAAATTGTATAAAGAGGATTGAGCACATAGAACTAAATAAAACCATAAGGAAGAAAATAAGAGAGGATGTACGAAGAAATAACGAAAATCTTGTTGGTAATATAATCGAGGAGAAGAAGAGCCTGCAGAAAGCCAAACAGCAGCTCATGATTGAATCAAAGCAAATAATTGTAGTTAAGAGACTAGACGAGACTCTGACACGAAATAAGGAAGACATTATAAAAATATTTGAAAATTTCTACAGGGAATTGTACTACTCTGAGGAAGAACTAGGAAATGAAGACTCACAAGAAAATGATGCAGAAGTTCCAGACGTAATGAAAGAAGAAGTGAATAAAGTACTTCGATGGATGAAGAACGGAAAATCGCCAGTAGAGGATGGACTCACAGCAGAGATGTTTAAATAGGGAGGTGAATACATGAAAGAGGAACTTGCTAAATTATTCTCGATGTGCCTGAGGAAGAGAGAAATACCGTCTAGTTGGAATAATGCTGTTATCATTTTGTTGCACACGAAAGGGGACAAAGAACTCGTCGAAAACTACAGACTAATTAGTTTTCTGTCAGTTCTGTACAAAATGTTCACAAAGTTATTTTGAGTCGTATTGAAGGAAAATTAAATTTTAACCAGGGAAGGGAACAAGCCGGATTTCGTCGTGGATTTAGCACAATGGACCACATACAAACATTGAATGAAGTTACGGAAAGAACTAATGAATATGAACTTTCACTATGTTTGGGATTCATCGATTTTGAAAAAGCTTTCGATTCGGTCTCCTTGGCAGCAGTACATAAATCACTTGAACATCAAGGCATCGAAAATGCATACATCAAATTACTGCGAAAAAGTTACTCCACTGCCACATCTGTCATTGGACTACATCAAGAAAATGAAAAAAATTAAGTTGGAAAGGGGGTAAGGCAAGGAGATTCAATTTCTCCAAAACTGTTTTGTGCGGTCCTGGAGAGAGTGTTCCAGAATTTAAACTGGGATAAAGTGGGAATAAAAATGAATGGCGAATATCTTCATCACCTACGGTTCGCTGATGATATAGTTCTGTTTGCTTCAAGTGCAGAACAACTACAAAGTAGAATGCAAGAACTGAGTAATGAGTGTTCGAAAATAGGCCTTAAAATGAACTTAAATAAAACAAAAGTAATATACAATCAACATGCTGCAAAGAACAAAGTAAAGATTAACGGAGAGACAATAGGCATAGTTGATGAGCATGTTTACCTAGGCCAGCTTAAATCATCGAATTCTAAGTTGACTGGTTAAATAAATAAAAGATGTAAAATGGCGTGGAGTTCCTTTGGAAGACTACACTTTATTTTCAAAAGCAAACTACCAATGTGTCTGAAGCGTAAAGTTTATAATCAATGTGTCTTACCCGTGATGATGTACGGCTGCGACTCAAACAAAGACTTAAGATTGAGAGTCATACAAAGAGCTTTGGAGAGATGCATGCTAGGAATAACCAGGAGGTACAGGAAGACAAATGAATGAATTCGCGCACAAACAAAAGTAGAGGATGTAATGAAGACTGCGAAGATGAAGATGAGATGGGCTGATCACATAGCTAGAGGAAAAGATGGAACGTGGACGACAAATGTACTACAGTGAATTCCTACAGAAAAGAAACGACCGAGACGACGTCCAACTTTAAGATGGGTAGATGAAATGAAGCGTTTTTCAGGAGCTACATGAATGAGGATAGCAGCAGACCGAGATATGTGGAAAGAAAAGGGAGAGGCCTTCATCCAGCAGTGGATAGAAAAGGGCTGAATATGATAATATATATTTATATATATATATATATATATATATATATATATATATATCGGCAATAATTTTGAAGATATTTTAACAAAATTTTAATATGTTATTTCTAGGCTTAATAGCTTGGCTAAGTTCGTTATTGAGCAAAATCGGCCCAAGGGGGTGGTCGGTGGTTGAAATTTTGAAAAAATATATATCCATATAGTTAGTGACCCATCCTTATAAATTCACAGGCCCAACTACTGGAGCTAGAAACACCAAATTTTTATATGAAAGTGTAGGACCATGAGTAGGTAGAGGCAAAGATCCGACATTTTGAAAATGTCTCCATCTTGGATCCTAAATGGCCGCAAAACCCATGGTTGTATAAAATAGAGAGCTTAAACCGCTGGAGCTAGCAAGATGAAATTTGGCATGAAGATAAAACATCACTAATGGATTGCGAAAATATTACAAAATGTATCCAGAGACGGCATCTTAGTTACAAAATGGTGTACTCTAAAAATCCATTTTCCACACCGTTTGAGCTAGAGATACGGAATTTGATCTGAAGGTACATGGTGACCATTATTTTGAGAAAATATTTGAAAAATGTTTAAAACGTCGCCATCTTGAATCCAAAATGGCCGCCGAACCCATTGTTGTATAGAATTTACAGCCTAAACGGCTGGGACTACTGAAATGAAATTTAGTGTGAATGTACAATATCACTAGCAGGTTACGAAAATGTTACATGATATATCCAAAGACGCCATCTTGGATCCAAGATGGCGGACCTAAAAATCCATTTTCTACACTGTTTGAGCTAGAGATACGAAATTAGCCAAAAAGATAGATCTTACTTAACTAGTAGTTTAAGAAAATATTACTAAATTTGAGGAACGTCGCCATCTTGGAACCAGAATGGCCGCCCAAAAAATCATTTTCGACATCGTTTGAACTATAGAAATCAAATTTTATTTGAAGGTGTACCTTTACGAGTAAGTCACGGTAATATAACAAAACTTTAAAAAGTCGTCAACTTTAATCGAAAATGGTCGCCCGAAAACCCATTTTCTAAACCACTAAGGCTAACTAACTCTATGGCTTATGGAACTCGCAAGTTCATCGCCGTAGTAACAAATGTTCGCCATTGGATTCTATCCTGGGCTATATCAAGCCAGTTTTCATCACGAGCACCTACTACTCGCAGATCTCTTCTAATATTGTCCTCCCAACGACGTCTCGGTCTTAGCAATCGCCTCTTTCCATCCGGCCTTCCAACCAGGATAGAATATAATCTTCGTTTTTCCCACATCCGAGCTACATGGCCTGCCCACTTTAGCCGTCGTGATTTCATTATTTTTACAACATCTGGTGAATCGTACAGTCCGTGGAGATTTTCATTATGCAGTCTCCTCCACTCTCCAGTCATCTCGTCGCGTTTCGGTACGTATATCTTTCTCAAAACCTTACTTTCAAACATACGTAATTTATGTTCACCTGCTAGGGTCGTACTCCAACTTTCGCAACCATAAAGTATTACCGGCTGAATAACCGTTCTATATATTTTCAATTTCAATTCCCTTTATATTCATCGCGATGTTGGAAGTTTTTGGACTAACTAGAAACATACGTTCCCCACTAAGCGACTTTTTATTTCTTCCGTGACCTCATTTTTGCTTGTTACGTATGCTCCCAAATATTTAAATTTGTTTACTTTCTCTATGACCTCATCTCTAATTCTTATGTTTTTAATTCCTTCATTCCCTGTGCTTCGGCTTGTTATCATGTATTTTGTTTTATCTATGTTTACCTGTAGACCTATCTCATCGCACACCTCCAGTAAGACATCGGTGTTGCTTTGTAGTGCATCTATATCGTCCCCTACTAAATCTACATCATCCGCGTATACAAACAGTTGATTCAAACGATTCAATGTGAGTCCCTTTTTGTCCCCTTTAATTTTTAAAATCGCATATTCAAACGCAAAGTTAAACAGTAGTGGTGACGAGGCATGGCCTTGCTTCAATCCGTTGCGAATCTTGAAACTATCTGACATATTATTACCTATCCGTGCTCTGCTTGTGGGGTCGTTGAGACACATCTTCACTAGTTGAACCATTTTTTCGGAATTCCAAATCGTATCAGGATACTGTATAACTTTTCGCTTTTGATAGAATCATAAACTTTCTTAAAATCAATGAATAGCTGATGAACCGTCCCATTATATTACCATTTCTTCTCCAAAGTTTGTCTCAAGGCAAAAATCTGGTCCAACGTGGATCTATTTCTTCCGAATCCACATTGGTGATCTCCAATTATTTCATCTACGTATACACTTAGGCGTGTTAACAGAATATTACTTAATACCTTGTAACAGGTTGGAAGTAACGAGATTCCGCGGTAATTATTACAATACGATTTATCGCCTTTTTTGTAAATCGGAACTATTATTGAGGCTTTACATTCCTTTGGGAGCTCCTCCTTTCTTCATATAGCACTTATCAATTTATGTAGTTCCTTGATTAGTGCCGTTCCTCCTGCTTTAATTAATTCGGCTGGAATATTGTCTATTCCTGGTGATTTGCCTTTCTATACTTAAGATAAAATGAAAATTAAAGCTAAGCAAAGCATTACGGTTTCATTAAAAAACAAAAACGTGTAACAGTTTTACCAACTGACAGTAGTGTCGCAATACAGGAACTTGGGGTGTTCGTTATTGAGATTGTCATCCTGACTATCAGAATATTTTGGATCCAGACAATTATCGATATTCCGAACGATACCGAAAATATTGAAATACAGATATACCGAAGGATATCGAAAAACCGAAAATATATCAGTATCCCAAAATACTGAACGATATCATATACCGAATTACTGAATAATATTGAAATATTGAAAAATTTGAGGAATCCGAAAAACAACGATATTGAGCGATATGAAAGTACTCATTGACGTATGTATTTACGGGTGGTTGTGCGTATTAATTCCTTTTAATATGCGAAATAATAATATAATTTAGTCGTAATTATATATATACGGGTGCTTTTCACACCCAGACTGACTTTGGAGTTGGATCCTCGAAATCCATTAACCCATTCCCAAATGAATGTTTAGTTACGTGTCAGGAAGTACTGAATGGCACCGAACGATATCGAAATACTAAAAATAGAAAATATATAACAACATTGAATCAATCAAAAGTGACTACGAGGAAAAGATAAAATGAATTTTATGGGTGGGTATCCGAATACTCGGATCCGAATACCTTTTACCCGGACCAAAAAGTCCGGATCTTCGATGTTTTGAATATGAGGACCAATGAATTCGTGCGATTTTGCTCGCAGATTCAAAGATCTAGTATTCGGACTTTGTTCTTATGATACTAAGCTTCTGTAGCTCAGTGATAGAGAGTTGGCGTAGTATTCGAGAGGTCGTGGTTTCAATCCCAGCGACCGACTACCCTGACAGAGGTTTTTCTTGTTTTCTCCTCAGTCAGAGCTGGCAAATACCGGAAAGGTCCTTTCAACATTTGTCCTGGCCAACACCTTCCCAAATCCTTTCCCTCTCCTCTATCACAGCCTGAGCCTTATATACCTAAAGGCCATTTATAAAATCGGACCCGTTGAACCGATTTAGGTCTCTTTAAACTTGATTATTTATTTGCGTTTGAGGGTTGACCGGGACCGGAGGTGCTATCCCAGGAGCACGAAAAATACTAAACAGCAGCACGTTAAATTTTCGGACCGGATCACTTATGTCCGGGGCAGGCCGAGTCACCAACACTGATCCAGATCCAGCTCTGCTTTACAATTGCATTTTATTTGTGGCCTTTAGACATATAAGGCTTAGGGTGGGATAAGGGAGGGGGGAAGGATTCGGGAAGGTGTCGGCCAGCGCTTATATTGGAGGCACCATCCCGACATTTGCATGGTGTAGCTGTGGAAAAGTCCTAGAAATCCTCAATCAATACGGTTGACCGCTGGAATCGATTGCAGAACCTCCCAAGTACTACGCCTATGCTCTACCACTAAGCCACGGCCACTCTGTTTCGGAAGGGTTCGGTCAGAGCCTAAGTTGGTGATACCATCCTGCCGTTTGTTGAGCTTAAAGCCTAAAAAAACGATGTTTCATTCAGGATTTTCAGTGAGAAGGTGTAAAGTTAAAATTGGTAGGGTGTAAGGGGAGTTTTGCGTGGTTTCTATTGATTTATCACCGCCAAAATTTTCAAGTGCGGGATTGTGTCGAAAATTTGGGAAGTTACACTCCCACAGGGGGGTCGGGCAGTATCACTGGCAAAACTTTTAAAGTTGCCATAATGTGCGAATTAAGGTATATTTACACAGGCGACAATATGCTCTTGATAAGAAAATAACCTGATATATCTAATATTATACATGCGCCCGAATGTAGGCCTACATGAGAGATTTCCACGTCATCCACAATGGTAATTTACACACTGGGTTGACGTAAGTTAGTTCTAGAATTTGCATTAATTTTTCACTTCCGACAGTTTTTGTGAATCCCTTCCAAGAATTATTGCTATGTTCGTGATACATTGTTGCAAAATTGGATTTCTATGATTTTACTGTTGCTGGAACAAATTCGTCGTCCCTCAAAATAATAATAATGAAAATAATTATTTTTATTGAGGAATGAGCTTCGGATCATAGTCGGATTTTGAAAGATTCCGGCAAGGAACCGACGTTATTTGTTAAATTTATTATTTGAAAATAATTTGAATTAAAATTGAAAAGAGAAATAGTAAATTGTGTTTGAATTCATACACCCAATTTTATATTTTTATTTCTCGCTTAGTTCGGTTTGCAATCTGCTCTGATTTACTTTTATACATTCTTGCTTTCAGTACTTAATCTCCACTTTTCCATGGTTACTAATTTAAGATAATCTACGAAAAGCAAGAAAGCAAGTATTAGTACTAAATGTGAACCTATAAAAAATATATTTTGTAAAAAATAAGGGGAAAAAATCATGCTTCCACGCCGGGAATCGAACGCGGGTTTTTTTATTTAGTAAGGCAACGTCGTGTCTATGTTTCAAATTGGCAACTGGAAATAGATCGCTTGTCAGTCTTCTTTACGTTTAAGGAATTATTTTTCCAGTTCCGTAGCTGTCTCTAGTCACATGTTATGAGACAGGTATCCATCCCGTCCCTCATTGGCCTTCTGGTAGTCAATCCGATACCGTCTTCACAAAGTGAACTTTTAACAATATTCACCGATTCCCTGTTCACACTAATCTATGGGGTATGCATAGATGTAGTATTAACAGGAGTGGAAGGGAATTAGTGAAAAATACTAATTAAAAGTTCACTTTGTGTAGACCGTATCGTATTAACTGACAGGAGCTCAATGAGGAATGAGAGAGGTATTTGTGACTAGTTAGAGGAAGATAGTTGCTACCGAAATGGAAAAATAACTCCTTAACCCTAAAAAAGACTGAAAAGTGATCTACTCCCAGTTGAGAATTGGCGTATTAGTAAGACGCTGGCTAACTAAATAAAATACCCACGTTCGATTTCCCGCGCAGGGCATGATTTTTTTCTTTTTTCTTACAAAATATATTTAATATGTTCATATTTATTACTAATTATTTCTTACTTGCTTTCCGTAGATTATCTTAAATTAAAAACCATGGGAATATAGAGGTTAGGTACTGAAAGTAAGGATGTATATAAATAAATCATGGCAGGATGCAAACCGAGATAAGCGAGAAATTAAAACAACAAAATTAAGTTCATGAGTTCAAACACAATTTTCTATTTTTCTTCGCAATAATAATTCTAATTATTTTCAAATAATATTTTTTTCAAATAACTTCGGTTTCTTGTTGGAAATATTCAAATCCCGAATATGATCCGAAGCCCGTTCCTCAGTAATAATAATAATTATCATTATTTTTATTATTATTATTTTGAGGGTGGCTAATTTGTTCCAACAGTAGAATCCTAGAAATACAATTTTGCAACAATGTTTCACAAACATAGCAATAATCCTTGGAAGGGATTCACAAAAACTGTCGGAAGTGAAAAAATTAATGCAAATTCTAGAACTAAAGCTGGCTAACTGGATTTTCGGAATAGCTAACTGGTTAGCTAACTAACTGGTAGCTAACTGGAACCAGCTAACTGGTTAGCTGGCTGCTAACTAAGCATATGCAAATTTACGGAAGTCAGATACGAATAACTTCCGGCAACCCTGTGTGCGAATTACCAACGACATTGAGGCGGAAATCCCTCATGTGAGTCTACATTCGGGCGCATGTATGATATTAGATATATCACGTTATTTCCTTATCAAGAGCATATCGTCGCCAGTGTAAATATACCTTAATTCGCACATTCTGACAACTTTAAAAGTTTTCCCAGTGATACTGCCAAATCCCTATGTGTGGGTGTAACTTCCCAAATTTTCGACACAGTCCCTACTTGAAAATTTTGGCGGTGATAAATCAATAGAAACCATGCAAAACCCCCCTTACACCCTACCAATTTTAACTTTACACCTCCTCACTGAAAGTCCTGAAGGAAACCCTGTTTTTTAGGCTTTAATCTCAACAAACGGTGGGATGGTATCATCAACTTAGGCTCTGACCGAACTCTTCCGGAACAGAGTGGCCGTGGCTCAGTGGTAGAGCGCAGTCTTAGTACTTGGGAGGTCCTGCAATCGATTCCTAACGGTCAACCGTACTGATTGAGGATTTCTAGGACTTTTCCACAGCTACACCATGCAAATGTCGGGATGGGGCCTCCAATATAAGCGCAGGCCGACACCTTCCCGAATCCTTTCCCTCTCCCCTATTCCAGCCTAAGCCTTATATGGCTAGAGGCCATAAATGAAATGCAATTGAAAAGCAGAGCTGGATCTGGATCAGTGTTGGTGACCCGGCCTACCCCGGACATAAGTGATCTGGTATAAAGCTTGACCCGGTCTGAGAACTTAATGTGCTGCTGTTTGGTATTTTTCGTGCTCCTGGGTTAGCACCTCCGGTCCCGGTCAACCCTCAAACGCAAATAAATAATCAAGTTTAAAGAGACCTAAATCGGTTCAACGGGTTATAAGTATAGCCCCGATGTAAAATTTGACGTACTGTGCTAGAAGCACAATCATTCTAGTGTTGATTGGTGAGCCGAAATATGACGTCTGAGAACTCTCTGAACACTTAGGGTCCATTGTAAAGACAGAGTTTAGACTTAGTCTAATATAGGCCTAGGTTGAAATATAAATTTATAATTTAATTTGAATTTTATAAATGGCCTTTAGGCATATAAGGCTCAGACCGTGATATGGGAGGGGGGAAGGATTCGGGAAGGTGTCGGTCAGGATAAATGTTGAAAGTACCTTTCCGGTATTTGCCAAATCTGACTGAGGAGAAAACAGGAAAAACCTCTTTCAGGGTAGTCGGTCGCTGTGTTTGAAACTACGACCTCCTGAATGCTACGCCAACGCTCTTTCACTTAGCTACAGCGGCTGAATATCATAAGACACTGGCATCGAGTTAAATTTGCGAGTAAGTCCGAATACTGGATCTTTGAATCTGCACGAATCACACCAATCCATTAAACGGGATATCCGAAACATCGAAAACCCGGATCTTTTGGGTCCGGGTAACAGGTATCCTGGTTCGGATCTGAGTATCCGGATAATTACCCATAAAATTCATTTTATCTTTTCCTCGCAGTCACATTTGATTGATTCCCTGTTGTTATATATTTTCTATTTTTGGTATTTCGATATCGCTCGGTGCCATTCAGTACTTCCTGACATGTAACTAAATATTCATTTGGGAATGGGTCAATGGGTTTCGAGGGTCCAACTCCAAAGTCGATCTGGGTGTGAAAAGTACCCATGTATAGATAATTACGAGTAAATTATATAATCATTTTGCATATTAAAAGGAATTAATACGCACAGCCACCCGTAAATACATAAGTCAATGAGTACTTTCATATCGCTCAATATCCTTGTTTCTCAAATTTTTGATATTTTTTTGGTATTTCAGTATTATTCGGTATTTCGTTTGTAATGTCCCGAAGAGATCTATCGCCTTCTGATGAAGCCCCAAACATCGGGGATTAAATATGTAATAACCCAGAGGAAGATCTAATAGATGTCTCTGAGTATATTCTCTCAATATTCTGCCATGGCTTCTGAGTGTGGGATAACCGAACGCCTATCACCATTGCTGAAAGGCAAATCTTAATTAGTAGTACATGAAGGCATACGGGAAAGATACTTCAAAAGAGAGGATTAGTAGTATACGGCTGCCTACCTGAAGGCGCAATTATATTTATCGTTCCAAATTTTCATGATCTGAAGGAAGAGTTTGCTAGTGTGAGCGATAGAAGGGATTTATGTTGGCCCCCAAATTATAAATTTGGTCCGAGATTAAAAATTTGATGACTTGTTAAATCGAGTTGAAAAAGAAGCATGGATGTCATTCCAACAGTTTACTCAATTCTTTTTTGAAATTATTAAAGCGCCTAACTACTGTGATAATGTTGGCAAATTCTTAAGGCATTTAAAGGTATAGGGTGAAATACGACATTCAATGTTCATTTTCTGGACTCCTACCTGGATTTATTTTCCAAACATTTTGATGCGGTCAGTGATCAACACGGTGAGCGTTTTCATCAATATATCTGATGCATGGAAAACAGGAACTAGGATAAATGGAATTCAAAAGTGCTTTCAGATTACTGTTGGACGCTCAAGAGAGATGTTCCAGACGTCAAATGCCGAAGGAAATCAACTACTGAAACATTTTAAGTAAGATATAGTAATTTTTATTTATTATCTCTTTGACTTTTACATTTCCAATTCAACTGAGAGTTACGAATGTATTGCCGAATGTTGTTAACTCTCATTTTCATGTCTTTATTCGCATAAGTAAGGCAAATCCTATTTTCACTTTATTCAACACATTTGAAAGCAATATGATATATGATAAAATGGACAGTTCACAAATCATACGTGCAAATATGTTAATTTCTCTAGAAAGAATAATGCGATTTTTATTAAACTTGCGAGGATTATTGGCTATAAATCAAGGTTCTATTTGGAGTACTGTTTGTGTTTCTATTACTATGTTTTAAAGGGATATGAAAAGTATAGAAATGGAAAATTTTGAGGGAATTTCCCATAAATCCCTCTATCACGCGAAAACTAGTGGTGATGGAGAAAAATCGATTACATATTCGAAATCAGTGTGAAAAGTTCCTTTAAGATCAGTTTTTTTTTTCTCGTGTGCCAAAAATCGTGTTTTCCAGCGTAATTAATCAGTGAATGAAAATAATCGTTTTCACTTCAAAAGATTTTAATACTAATTAGTGAACTTTGTTTTTTATATAATAATAATGGGAAAATTAGCTCAAGAAATTGATTTGATTTCAGTGAGAATTTTTGTAATTACTTCAATATTATTTATAACCAGCTGGGATTCAGGGTAAAATAGGAGATAAATGAAGTATTTGGTAAAATTCATATGTCAGTAGTAAATGCCTCAGATTAAAGTATAAATCTTACTTTGAAATCATCCTTTATCCTTTCAATAAAAAAGTAAATTTCAAATCACAGTTGAAACACTAATTTGGTTGATTCATTCAAAATCTAGAGCTGAAAGAATAAAGTAAAGGCACTTCCATAATACACCTCCTTTTCTTCTTGTGATTAAAGATCTTTTCGCAAAAACGTACAAGCATATAGTGAGATTACCTCTCTTTTGTTACCATTTTATCAAAAAGTAACATTTATCTAATATTCATGCGCCTTATTCAAAAGGCACAATAAAATTACATTACATTAATTAAAAAAAAAAAGAAAACCATTTTCCACTAATATCTTAAAAAGGACCAGAAATTGATAGAAAATAGGCAGAAAATAAAATTTAAAACGTAAAAAAAAATAGCATTTTTATGAACCGCTATTTTAAGCTGTTATTTCAAAACTGCTACTTTAACGCTTATGTATAACTGGAACTTATAACCCTGGTTTTATTACTGTTATAAGTAGCAGTTAAAATTGCAGTTTAAACGCAGCAGTTTAAAAATAGCAGTTGTTCCTTTATGTGCAAAAATTCCATCTTAAAATAGCACTTTCATTTATTTATTCCTTCTGCCTGTTATTACTATTCAAACTTTTATTTAACTCTTCAAAGTTTGCAGTAATGTAGTTAGATTTTTTTAAATGCACTTTTCCTTATAATAATTTTGCCGTTATTAGAAGAAAACAAGTACATATTGCTCAATGGATACTTCACATTAAAACCTATAGATTCTTTCATCCCAATCCCAAAAGCTGAACACAAATGGTACAGTATAAACTTAACAACTCCGAAATAAAGTGTAAACAAGGCTATATTGTCCAACATAGAAAGACCGCTTTGCAGAACAAAACCGCTGGCATAACAGTATGCAAATTGTGGCATACAATCTCTAAAATAGATTTGGTGTGAGCTAATGATGCCTTATAAGCCTTAAAAAGAAAAAAATAACGAAAGATGAAAGAACGTTCTAATAAACATGGGTCCTACGCCGTCAGTAGAAGGGCGGCATTTGACCTACACTTTTTAAAATCGCACCTTTTTCCCAGGCCGCGCTGATTGCAAGGAGTTCATTTCTCAGGGCTGTATGATACACGGTATCATGAGAAGGGAAGCACTTGACCTACACTTTTTAAAATCGCACCTTTTTTCCCAGGCCGCACTGATTGCAAGGAGTTCATTTCTCAGGGCTGTATGATACATGGTGTCACGAGTATCGTCCAGGTATTAGAAAATTGAGCACCTTGTTTTCAACCCCTATTTTATAAAAGGCTACAAGCATATTTCGCAACCCCTATTTATTAGAGATTTCGAACACATTTTCCAACCCTTATTTAACATCGTAGAGATGGACCACGACTCGTTTTTTCATCCCCTTTTTTAACATAGTAGAGATGGACTACGACCCCTTTTTCATCCCCTTTTTTAACATAGAAGAGATTTAACCCCACATTCCATAAAAGGCTACGATTCCTACTTAACATAGGAGAAATTACACCCCACATAGTGCACAAGGTTACGACCCCTATTTAACATAGCAGATATTACATAAAGGCTACGACCCCCTCTTTAACACAGGAGCAATATATGCTAGTTACGCCATTTTAACACCACATAAACCCTTTCCAGCCCCTATTTAATATAGCAGAAATTACCTAACCCGCAAATCTTATAAATGGCTACGAGCATATTTTGCAACCCCTATTTCTAAAAGACTACTAACACATTTTCCAACCCTTACGTAACATAGTAGAGATGTACTACGCCCCCTTTTTTATTCCCATTTTTAAAGTAGAAGAGATTTAACCCCACATTCCATAAAAGGCTACGACCCCTATTTAACATAGCAGAGGTTACACAGGCAACGGGGTTTATAAGGCTATGACATTACACAGGCAGACCTTACGGCACCTTTTTCCAACCCCTAATTAACATGACATAAAAGGCAATGAACACATTTTTCACCCCGTACGAGCAGGTGAAATTTTTCCTACCCCCTTCTGGGCTATTTTACGATGCCTTGAGTACGGCACCTCGAACTAACCCCCACCCTAAAATACACTTGGGGTTGTTGTGAATTTAATTAGAATTTAATCTATTACATAAAAGACTAGGAGATATATTGTAGAACCCTGAAGGCCCACAGAACATGCAAGAGGTGGTTATAGCAAACTATTTCCAAAGTAACTGTGGTGTATTTGTTAAAGACTACGAGCCATGGTATCCACTTTTCATCACCAGTCACCAACCGCTTCAGAAATGGGTCGCTTTTGTTGCGATTCAGCAGCGATTCGCAGATGGAAATTCGGTCCATGAGTTTCTTTTGCGTTAACTCGTGTGACAGCCATACATCAAGCTTCTTTGTGTATCCAGCCTTATGCAAATGGTTCCACGCGGTTTTTGTGCCATGTTTAGCCCTTGGGCAATCGAAACAGTGCTTACATGACGGTCAGACGCGACAATGTCCATGATTTTATCGACATTTTCGACACTTGGCCTTCCAGTGCGTGGTACATCTTTGACGTCAAAATTACCTTAACGGAATCTACGAAACCAAAATTGCGCGTGATTGGCTGTTACAGTATCAGGACCATAAACACTATTCACATTTGCAGCCGCCTGGCTTGTGTTTTCGCCTTTATCGAAGAAAAACTGTAAAATATAGCGTATTTTCTCTTTGCTAGTGTCCATTTTGACGCGCGCTCACACAACACTGAGTCGACTCATCACAACTATCTGAACAGTGTTTGTAGTACGCAATCTCATCGTTTGAACGCCATCTCGTTGAACCCGATCGGACTTATACAACGCGAGATACAGATCACTGAAGCCATCTATTGGCAAAATAATGGATTACTTTTTACTACACCAGATATATTGAAATTCTGTTTTCACATTCGGTAAGTGGGCATTACGTATTATTTGTGGAAAAGTGGTCACCTCAAGGTCAGAGGTCAAATATTGAACTGTGTATATCTCGTAAACGGCTAGACATTGAAATTCTGTTTAAACATTCGATATGGGGGCATTAAGTACTATTTGTGAAAAAAGTGTTGACCTCGAGGTCAAAGGTCAAATATTGAACCGTCTATATCTCGTAAACGGCTAGACATATTGAGATTCTGTTTTCAAATTCGGTATGTGGGCATTACATATTATTTGTGGAAAAGTGGTCACCTCAAGGTCAGAGGTCAAATATTGAACTGTGTATATCTCGTAAACGGCTAGACATTGAAATTCTGTTTTCACATTCGGTATGGGGACATTAAGTACTATTTGTGAAAAAAGTGTTGACCTCGAGGTCAAAGGTCAGATTTAAAGACAGTTTGCTAACTTAGTCTCCATGGCCGTAGATTTATAAAACATATAACGCAATTTACCTAAGTTATGAGAATGTTAAATATAAAAACAGCATGTTTCTAGCTTTTGTCGTTGACGAAATATAATGTTTATTTTTTTGGATTTTGCTCTTTTGGTGCCAGAACTATAAAAACCTCAAATTATATTATTTTGTTCACGTTAATTCAGCACGCAGAAATAAGAAACTCGCAAATTATGTTATTTGATTCGGTTAGGCTAAATGTAAATATGCTTCTCTCTTCCACCTACCCTATTCAAAATATGGTGGTTTGAATTTTGTTGAATCTTAATATTTTAGGCGCAAAATTAAGAAACTCGCAGATTATATATTATTCATAGTTGGTAATGCCGAATGTGAAATTTGCTTCTTTTTACCTATTGTTGCTTCTAAGATATGGTGGTTTGAATTTGCCGAATTTTAGACGCAGAATTGGGGAAACTTGCAAATTATGCTATTTGAATTAGTAATGTAGAATGTAAAATTTGCTTCTCTCTACAAACTACCCTTTCCAAAAATATAGCGACTCTTTTGGATTCTGAATAAAGAAACTCGCAGTATTTGAAATTGGTAATGCAATAAAACTCGAATCCCAGTACTATAAAACTGCAAAATGCGTGTTTATTTAGGCCTAATATAAGTTTTGAAACAAAAATTATATTTGCTAATGCATTTTGTTTTTGCATTGTATTCGCTAATAATTAGGGGAATAAAATTTGTATGAATTCGAGTTCTACAGTATGAGAGTTTTAAAACCGAGATTGTATTTACTGCTGTACCTCGCTAAAGAATAGAGAATAAAATGGGGTATTAAGATGCTATTACAGTATGGAAAATTTAAAACTGAGATTGCATTTTTGCTGCTGTACGTCTTCGGTAAAGAATAAAGACAATTAGAGAATGAAATGTACACAAAACGCAATTCTACAGTATACGAAATTTAAAACCGAGATTGCACAGGCTTCCACTGGAATTATTCTATTTATTATTTTGTAGGTATAAGCCTAATATGAAATTCCACGCTATTTCCTTCAATTGTATATTTTTTCTTATTGTTTGCTGGGAGTCGGTTGAATATTGCTTGCTTCCCTGTGCGCACTACCACCTATTTAATTTTTTTTATTATTTTGGTCTTAAAATTGAGAAACTTGCAAATTTTCACGCTAATACGAAACTTCTTTCGCTTCCACAACATGGTTGTTAGATTTGCAAAGCAGAAATTACACATGTTTAGCGCCAGAGACTAGCCATATGCACAACACCTTGAATGCACCTACTAACTGGCAAAATTATTAAAACCCTATAGTGTTTGTACAAAATATGGAATTTTTTACAGTTAATAAAATAATGGTGTGTGAGATGTTTTTCAGGTGCATGGGATAAAATACTGTTTAATTAGAATTCAGCCTAATATTAAATGTTTGTTGCTTTGAATGGCTAAACGTGTGTGAGACGTCTTTTGACCCATGTTTTGAGAACTTACCAGCAAAGGCCGCTTCGAAGGGTTATAGTATGTAATTCAGGTAGAAAATACTCTTTTGACTGTAATGTGTCGTAGAAAAGAATTTATAGGGTAAAAAATGTGAATAGGCCACATTGAAAGTTAGTGTTTGGGAAGGGAGGAAAGTGCTATTGTTTAAGTAAAGAGCTTGTATTTGGTGAAAGAGACATTAGAACATAATTTTTAAGGTGTTATTGAAATTCGAAATATGCCATATTGGAGAGATATTGATTAGATTTTCTTCAAAATAAACTTGCACAAGTGTATATTAAATGGGGGGAATTTATTAAAAATGTTTGTATTTCACGCTTTGCGACCACATAAAGTACTAGTAGCGTGTACTTCAAGGAGAAAAGGACGAAGAACATGGCATAATTTTCTATGCTTTGTTTTACTTGCCCTACCACCTATTTAAATTTTGCCTTTGTGGTCTTAAAATTAAGAAACGTGCAAATTTTTACGCTAATGCAGAACTTCTTTCACCTCCATAATATGGCAAATTGGGATTTATATTTGTAGCTAAACTTGTCTAGCGCCTGGAATTGAATGCGTCTATTATTTGGGCCCTGTAGTGTTTGTACAAAATAAGGGCGTGTGAGCCATTTTCCAGTTGCATTGATAAAATACTGTTTTAAGTAGAATTCGCCCTAATGCCAAGTGTTTGTTGCTTTGAATGACTAAACGTGTGTGAGACGTTTCTCGGGAACACGTCAGAACGTCGAACTGTCAGAACATCGAAATTGAAAAACGGTCAAAATGTATACAAAAATGGACAAATCGTATACAGGAAGTGACAAAACGTCGAAAACCTCAAACGGTCAGATCGTCAACGTCGAAACTGAAAAGCGGTCAGAACGTATACAGAAAGGCACAAATCGTATACAGAAAGTGACAAAACGTCGAAAATCAGAAACGGTCAGATCGTCGAAGTGACAGAACGTCGAAACTACAACACGGCCAGAACGTATACAAAAATGGACAAATCGTATACAGAAAGTAACAAAACGTCGAAAATCACAAACGGTCAGATCGTCGAAGTGACAGAACGTCGAAACTACAACACGGCCAGAACGTATACAAAAATGGACAAATTGTATACAGAAAGTGACAAAACGTCGAAAATCACAAACGGTCAGACCGTCGAAGTGACAGAACGTCGAAACTACAACACGGCCAGAACGTATACGAAAAGGGACAAATCGCATACAGAAAGGGTCTAAACGAGGGAAAAACAATCACAGAAAGGGAAAATTGTTCAGGAAGGGGTCCAGGCTAAAACGCAAAACGTCGAATTGTCAACTTCTAAACCCTACCACTATGACAACGTCTAGAGAAAGTGGCTAATCTCTACATAAAGTGACAAAACGTCGAAAACCACAAAGGGTCAGATCGTCGAAGTGACAGAACGTCGAAACTACAACACGGTCAGAACGTATACAAAAACGGGCAAATCGTATACAGAAAGTGACAAAACGTCTAAAACCACGAAGGTTCAGATCGTCGAAGTGACAGAACGTCGAAACTACAACACCATCAAAACGTATACAAAAATGGACAAATCGTATACAGAAAGTGACAAAACGTCGAAAATCACGTCTAAAGATCCTACAGTTGTCAGTGAGCTTGTTGGAGTTTCGACGTTCTGTCTATTCGACGGTCTGACAGTTTGTGATTTTCGACGTTTTGTCACTTTCTGAATACAATTTGTCCCTTTCTGTATACGTTCTGACCGCTTTTCAGTTTCGACGTTCTGTCACTTCGAGGTTTTGGGGGTGGACCCAATTAAGAATTAGAACATAGAGAAAGTAAACAAATTTAAATATTTGTGAGCATATGTAACAAGCAAAAACCGAGGTAACGGAAAAAATAAAAAGTCGTTTAATATCGGGCAACGCATGTTTCTATTCAGTTCAGAAACTCCTAACCTCGCGATTAATATCAAGGAAGTTGAAATTGAAAATATACAAAACTGTTTTTTTCTGCCGGTAATACTTTACGGTTGCGAAATTTGGAGTATGACCTTAGCAGATGAACATAAATTACGAGTGCTTGAAAATAAGGTCTTGAGAAAGATATATGGACCGAAACAGGACGACACGACTGGAGAATGGAGGAAACTGCATAATAAAGAACTCCACGAACTGTACGACTTACCCGATATTGTAAGAATAATTAAATCGCTACGACTAAGATGGGCAGACCATATAGCTCGGATGGGAGAGAAACGATTCTATTCCGTGGTTGGAAAAACGGATGGAAAGATACCGTTGGGACGATCGAGATGACGTTGGGAGTACAATATTAGAAGGGATCTTCGAGAAATAGGTGTTTGTGATGGAAACTGGCTTGATCTTGCCCATGATAGAACCCGATAGCGATCGTTTCTTACTGCGGCGATGAACTTGAGAGTTTCGTAAGCCATAGAGTAAATAAGTAATAATGTCAGTATGGCGGAAGAGATGATACTTAGTATATTAATTTTATTACAAAGGAGACACTGTAGGTGGTTTTGTGTGAAGGTGTTTTTGTACTGATTACACAGGGCTGCGAAATATTATTTTTCTACGACGCTTTTGATTCTGATGGGTGATTATTATGTATTTTGGTCTCCTGATTACGAATCTGAAGTCAGATTTTTCCTATCACCCAAGGTTTTTGTATAATCGTAATTTAAGTACTTACTAAACTTATAATTTTATTCAATGTAAACATGTAGGACATAATGTTCGTACAATGTTAGAAATAAATCAATACGGCAAACAGGTTACTTTGATTAACAAAATACGTAAAGGCTGATTTTTGTTACATAAAAAGTCCAAAACAGACATTTAAATTTCTCAAACTCTCTTTCTCTTGCTGCGGAAATGTGATATTCGTGATTTTCGTTTGTGTCCTGACTTCTCATTGTCTCTCTTGAGACACCAGCAATAGTCGGCCATCATAACTCTATCCCACCTGCCCTGATAACGTTTTTCAATCTCCTTCATGTCCTGATGGAATCTCTCCCCATGTTCTTCACTAAAATCGCCTAAATTTTCAGGAAAAAAGTCGATATGGCTATGAAGGAAATGAAGTTTAACGCTCATGTTACAGCCTAGTTGTTTCATAGCCATCAACATATTTTCCACGATGTTCCTGTAATCAGGTTGTTTTCTGTTCCCCAGAAATCCCGCAATCACATTTCGGAATCCAGTCCAAGCCAGCCTTTCTTCATTGGTCATCAAATTTTCAAATGTTTCATCTTTCATTAGCTTCCTTATCTGGGGTCCAACGAAGATTCCTTCTTTGATTTTAGCCTCGGATAGAAAAGAGAATTTTGAACTGATATACTTAAAACATTCACCTTCTTTATTCAACGCTTTCACAAATTGTTTCATGATCCCGAGCTTTATATGGAGTGGCGGTAAAATAATATTTTCTCTTCTAATCAAACATTTTTTTGCTACATTGTTGTGTCCTGGCTCCATTGTTGTTCTTACAGGCCATTCTTTCCTATCCCAGTGTAAATCACGTGCACGACTATCCCATAGGCAAAGGAAACAAGGAAATTTTGTAAAGCCTGACTGCAATCCAAGCAACATTCCTATAATGTTGAGATCTCCACACACTACCCATTGGTGCTGTGAATATTTTATTGCCGCTAACAGAATTTCAAGGCTTTCGTAGTTCTCTTTCAAATGTACAGAATATGCTACTGGTATTGAGGCATATTTATTTCCATTGTTTAACAGTACAGCTTTCAGATTTCTTTTTGTTGCATCAATAAATAACCTCCATTCCTTTGCGTTGTATTTAACTCCATATTGTGATAGTAGACCTTCGATGTTATTGCAGTACACAAGAGGGCCGTCTTCGGTAAAGTACTCAAGAAATTCCTCTTCTCTTCTCCTGTACCAGTAGAATGTATACCAGAGGAATGTAGAATGCAGGAACTAGCAATCGTTTCTCCTTTAAACGCGAACCCAAAATTTGTGCAGATTCTTTAGAAAGACCTAGATCTCTTACCAAGTCATTCAATTCTTCTTGGGTAAACAGATCTGGTTTCTCATCTTCTGTGGAAGCTGCAAATTCATCATCGTTGTATGTAGAGTCAGATGATGATTCAAGGGTTACTGGAGGTGTGGGTACGGGAATCTCGGGGCTGTGTGGTACAGGTCTGATAGCTGATTTCAGATTTGGGTAAACAATACTTTTCATACTTTTCTTGTTATGTCCGTCCACTTTCACCATACAAAAATAACAATCATCTACGTGGTTCACCTGCTCTCTCTATACCATTGGAACTCCAAAAGGTAACGACTTCTGCTTCCCCAGAGTCCATTTTCTTAAACCAGCAACACAGGAATGGCACACATAATGTGGTGCAAAGGCTTTGTCCTGGTCTCCTAACTTAACACCAAAGTAAGCAAAGTATGCTTTTTTCACAAACGTGGTTATGTTCTGTCTCCTGCTTTTCAATGTAAGAGACCCGCAAATATAACAAAACATATTTGGATCATTTACACACGGTCGTCTTGAGGAGCTAGCCATTTCAAAACGTTATCCACAGGAAGAAAGGTTCATTGAACAAAGAACACTTACAAATCATTGGCGGGAATACCTTTTATTTATTATAATGAGCTCAAATTTCTTCTACAAGCACTTCTAAATATGTTGTTCTTTACTCCCGTGCGAACTGTATGATGGTCACTTTTTATTACATGTTTTAAAGAACAAATATACTTATATTTGTTTTAGCTAAAATATAATTTAATTGCTGCAATTTGCATAAAAAGTCATCTTCGTTTACACATTGTTGTGAGTTTGTCATCTAGTGGCTCTTTTTTAAATTACTATAATTTACATTCGCCAAAAATCCCGAAAAACACGAATATCTCTGCAACCATGTATCTGAGACACCAGCAGGTATCACCGTTGGAGAGCCTGATTTTTAACGGAGAAAATGATGTATGAACAATTCATAACGGATGGATAGTACAGAAGTTATAAACACCTAACTGGAAGTCTAAAAACAGAACGGAAATCGCTTGAAGTTAAAAGGGTTAAGAATAGCAAAATTATGAAATAACAGACAAACTGTGGGTGATGGAGAAAAACGAATACCATATTTGGAAACAGCTCTAAACCAAAATTAGAAAACACCCATTGACATACAAAGCGCCAAAATGACGCAGCCTTGTGTTATTTTTACATGCTTTTCTTTAGTTCACAATTGCTTGTGGTATCCTCAAATCTTGCAACGTTTATTTGAGTCATTTTCGGTCGTCATACTCTGATGAAAATTTGCACAGCGACGTGGCTCGGGAGGCAATACAACATTCTATTGTTACTTTCATGTATGTTTTTATATTTATATATTTTAAAATAATATTTTAATATTTTTTAATATGAACCTCTTTACCCTAAAATAAATACTAGCGTGCAGCCCTGGAATGAGATTATGTTTGAGCGGATGTAGAACACTTTAGGATCTGGTTCACAAAACATTAAGTTGAGACAATGTATCTGAATGCCGAAATAAGTAAAATATATATATATATAAAACATTTTAAAGACATACTTTTCTTAAACAATAAAGGCCCAATGTAGCGTATATAGATTGGCCCTTATAAAAGGATCCGTTGAAGTTTTTTTCTCCTCTGGTATTTCCCATGTGAGATATGGGGTCAGCGTATTTTACAGTTTTAGTTTTGGCAGATTTTTTACGGTCGGATGCCCTTCCTGACACCAGCAATCTGGGTATGGGCAATCGAAACGTTACTATGAAATGAAGCTCCCACAGAGAATCGAAGCCGGAAGCTTCGCACCGAAGACGAGAGCGGTAAACACATGGAGCTGGAGCTCATAAGGTGAAAGATAAGAAAGAATTAAGTCAAGGAAATATGAAGCCAGCGTTGGTGGAGAGGGAAGGATGGAGTGCTTCTTTACTGGATCAAGTAATATCATCATCACAGTTTTGTCAACACAAACTCAATTTGCATCGCGCATATCACATTTTCAATGAAATAGTTTATTATTATAAAATAAGAAAGGTCGTGGGGGAGGAACAAATTTTAAAAAAAGTACAATGAGCTCCCGATAACTCGTGTGCAGATTATTCGTGTACATTCTGCATAGAACTAAGATAAAAATTAAATCTTTTGCGATGTTCTAAAAATTTTCCTAGACGTGGTCGTAGGCAAAATTGGGAACACGACATTTCTTCAACCAAAATCTGCAACTGGTTTCATCAGTAAAAATTTTTCAGTGCTTCCCTTCTTACTCTTCCTCATCTTCGCCATCATCATGACATTTTGGCTACTAGAAAAATACGTAATGTCCAGTGCCGGATCTAGAAATTTTTCTATGAGCGAGAAAGTTAAATTTCGCCGCTCTTGTCACCGTCCTTTTCACGGCCCTTTTGCCGCCCTTTCCATCGTTTTCAGACAAACAATACGACAGACCAACGCGACGGTCACAACGTTGTCCCGCATCACATAGTGTGCTCTTATCTTCTCTGGAGCCTGCCGTGGCATCGCTATTACTGACTCCAGTTAGGCAGTAGACAAGGGCGCCAGGGGAGCTTTGGGGGCCCTTCCTCAAGGTTGGGGCCCAAATGATAAGGTGAAGGTGGTTCTCCTATTTCTACAGTACATGGTCATTCGTTTTCCCCTTCTACTAAACTTATCTCCCTTTGGAAAATATATTTAATCTATAAATCTCTCCCTGAAACACGTGCGCTACAGTATTTATATAAATTACATCACGTATAAACATAAACCCTCCCCTGGCTAAAGGAATTACTTCGTGCATTTCTTGTGTTGTTTCTCGAGTTTCGTGCATAAAATCGATAAAGATTATTTATTAAAAAGAAAGAAAAAAGAATGAGAGAAAAAATGAAAACGTCATTTTCTGTCGTTTAAGTATTATTCATCGTGATTTTGTCACATACAAACATAATTTAAGAAAAAGTAAAATATTCAAGAAAAATAAGCGACAAGAACTCACACAAAAGTAGGAGTAGACTTGCACTAGGAAATATATCCTTCTTGCCTTCAATCTGCTGTTTGGATGCAATTATTGTTTACTGTTAATACCGTAATTTTGAGTTTCTAATACAGCATATAGTAGATAGGAAATTATATACAGCGGGTAAGAAAAGTATTTGAACAAGTTCAACAAAGAAGATAACCAGACCGTATCACACGTAAAACATGGACAATTTAGAAATCTCTTGCCCTTTTATTATAATTTGAATGACTTAGATAGAATACTATAGAATTAGCTACCACTCGATACACCTTTAAGTTAACAGGTAACGAAAGAGTGACGACTACGTAAATTCATCGCAAAAAAAAATGTATTTGGACAACCCAATACTACTCTCGAAAGAAATGTTCTAGGAATCCTTTTGCGTACGAGAGCAGTCTACATAGTGTATTGAACCAATCCACACCGCGTCAGACAAGCCAAGCTTGTTGGAAATGCATGCTTTAACGTTGGATACGTCATAAAGAAACATAAAACAGAGCAATTATTGCGGAATAGAATCAGTTCTGGCCAACCAAGAAAACTAACTGTCCGGAATGAAACCTACATTCTTCATTCTGTGAACAAAACTGAGAATTCATGCTAAAGATGTGGCTACTTCATTCGCCTATGATATATAAGTTAATGTTACACCAAAAATAATCCAAAATTTATTGAAAAATTTGGGATTTAGAAGATGTGTATCTGGGGTATGAATACTAGCCATTCCAGTAGTTATTACACAAACCCAAATCATGACAGACCCTACAACATTTTTACCAGTTGAAGCAATGTTCTGCTTTCTGAAAGCGTCATTCTTTCGTCACACGTGACACGTACTGAATAAATAGTAAGTTATTCTAGTTTCAAAGGTTCAGTATTTCGGAATTACTTTGAAGTTCTTGAGAAGATTAATTTTTGAAAATGACTTAGAATTTAATATAGATAACAAAACTGTTGTTATTGACATTCAATCTTACCAACTCAAATTTAGTGGAAGTCTCTAGCAATCTACATTTAAAAAAATATTTAGTTGGCAAGTCTGCGCAACTCTTTTTTTATATTAAGTGGCTGTTTGTCGTTGTCCCTATGCCTAATAATAAGTCATAACTTGAATAGGTATTTATTTATTAAACACAAGTTAGTTAGTTAATTGTAGTGCTCAACATACATATGGCATATTCTACATATATAATTTGTACGTATAAGCCGATCAGAATAGGAATAGACGTGGGAAGCTTTGGAACAACCGAAGAACCATGCCAAAACAATAAAGAAGCACAGATGTGTTACTACTCTTCGCCTCTCGCTTGAAGTGTTGCCATCCAAGATATTTTGTTGCTGGTTGTTTTGTATTAATTTTAGAACGAAGATATTAAAAATTACATTACAGTTACAGTATATTGATTATTGAGAAGCTATATTTATTGTCGTTGTAATCCACATATGGGAAGAAGAGGACAGATGACTTGGGCAAGTTAAATAAAAACTCTGTTAATAAAAAACTTATATGCTTGCCACTCTCTCACCCCACCTCTTGTATTTCTTTACTTAGGCAGTTTCTTAGTTTCTACCTTGAGATACGCTAGCAAGACTTTTTACCCAGGCTTCATGACAGAGGTATAACTATGCCTCCACCCCGCGAGAGAATACCCATTGCTGAAGGTCAATTCGGTCCATTGAGAGGCTATTGTGAAGGCCCCCCTCGCATTGCGGGCTTTTGCGACATGGTAGTTACGTCCCTGCTTCATGGTCCAGGCGGTAGCGTTCTGGACTTCGGAGTGGCAATGCGGAGGTACGCGAATGCGACTTTAGAGGCCGGCCAACGTGACATTTTTGTCTAGGTTTGTCCTCAGCCACACCAGGTGAATGCCAGGATGATACCTTCGTTAGAGGCTGGTCGACTACCTTCCCTCATCTTCATTAAAAATATTTCTCGAAGATCCCTTCTTATATTCTCCTCCCAACGTCGCCTCGGTCTTCCCACCGGTCTCTTTCCCTCCGGCTTTCCAACCAACATGGAATATAATCTTCGTTTCCCCCCATCCGAGCTACATTGCCTGCCCACCCAAGTCGTCGTGATTTCATTATTCTTACAGCATCGGTAGATGAAGTATTTAAATTTGTGTACTTTCTCTATGTTCTCGTTCTTAGTTGTTATGTATCTACTTCCTCCGTTCTCAGTAACCACACTTTTGTTAATAAAATATAATTTTGGAAGGTTAGAAGCATAGTTGTACAACAAAGTAAATAAACGGGCAGAATATTTCTTTTGAATACGATCGCATACGTGACAATTAATCTGGTGATATAGTAAAGTCTTGGGCAAACACAATATAACTCTGAAAGATTGTTTGAACGCTATACAATTCCACGCTCTTTGACGGGTTAGAACAAAGATATGGTATTCCTTAACAACGAGCCACCGTAGCTCAGCGGTAAAGCGCAGCATTCAGGAGGTCACGGGTTCGACTCCAGTGGCCGACCACCCTTACTGAGGTTTTTCCAGGGTTTCCGTCAGTCACACCAGACAAATTCCGTAATGGCACCTATAACGTAGGTCGTGGCCGACAGCTTCCCGAATCCTTTCTTCCTCCCTATCCCGCCCTGAGCCTTAGATGTCTAAAGGCCATAAATGAAATTCAAAAATATATTCCTTAATACCTAGAGAGATTAACTATGGCATTAAAAAGTTGTTCCTTCCCCTCAAAGAGGTTAAACGTGGATTAAGTTCAACTCGGAAACCACTGGAGGTAGAAATTTGATATTTGGCATGAAAATACTTTGTTTCAATTCATTACCAATAGCTATCGTAATTTTTGATTCGACATCACCGTGAGGGGGCGAAGACCTCTTAAAGAGTGGAATATGAGAAATCGAAAATTGTTAAAGGTTAGAAACTTGAAATTTGGATGGGCATTCCTTAGGACAAAGAACAACAAATGAGAAATGTAAGAAGTCGACATGTCTGTACTGTGACTTCCAGATGCAACGACCTTTAACTTTGGAGAATTACGTTTGCTTTCCGCCTCAGTGATTCCCTTTCGCGTAAAACATGCTGTTAAGTCCCTAAATGATATTTCGCCCCCCCCCCCCGCCCCCCCGCCTTCCTCCCACAATTGCTAAAAGGAAGCAGTCAGCTTTGTAATCTCGCACAAAAGCAAGTTTCAAAGTTTTTAAAGAGTATGTTTTATGGTATACTTTCCCGACCTCACCTTTGGTAACACTGTTTATGTCCTTGGTTGCAGAGTGTAAACAACGACTAGCGATCTCATCGTCGCGTCTATTCCTACTCTGGTCGGCTTATATATTTGTTAAACATATATATTTGGAATTGCGTGGTGACATATTCTGCATAAACTGTTCGTTACTTTATCCATAATAACATTCACTTCTGTATATCTCAGGTCATACTATAATCAATACAATTATATGACAACATAATAGTAATATATGTTATATCTAATGCTTTGGTCTTTTGGTCCAAGGGTTGAAAGACTGCATTACGTACTTGAGTTCCTGTATGTGGGACGTGCAGCACTATTTGTGATGATAAGCTTTCCGATCATTACCGTATGCAATAGTTTGTATAGAAAAGATGAAAGAAAAATAACTCTCCTGTTTTCTAAAGATTGTAACATGTATTTTGCTTCACATGTCTAATACTTTTCAAACATGATAATTTCTTTATTAGTCAAAAAGCGAAAGTATTGAGATTGTATAATTTCAGTTCTTCGAGAGTTATTTTGTGTATTAAGAGGATGCTACCAGGTGCGTAAATATGAAACTGGAATTTATGTACAGAAAAGACACAGTGATTGGATGACAATGCTAAGAACTATTTTATTCGAAATATTGTACATCGCTAGCGATACATTTCTGCCATCGTTCCGGCAATGTGTGGATGCCAGACCAAAAAAACTGTGCCTCTTGTGCTGCAAACCAATCATCAAGCTATTTTCGTACATTTTCGTAAGATGTGAAGCGCTGGTCAGCAAGTGCGTGTTCCATGGATGCAAATAAGTGAAAATCGGAAGGCGCCAACTCTGGTGAGTAAGCCACGTGCGGGAGGATTTCCCAGCCAAACGTCGCAATCGTTTCCTTGACCGGTTTTGGTGTGTGAGATGGTGCATTGTCGTGAAGCACAATCACTTTATGTTGTCTTTGATCATATTCTGGTCGTTTTTCACGCAAAGCTTGATGCACATCGATCATTTGTTGTCGGGAACGTTGGGTATTAACGGTTTCGCGAGGTTTCTGCAGTTCATAATACATCACTCCCTTCTGATCCCACCAAACACAAAACATTGTCTTCCGTCCATAGCGATTTGATCTTGCAGTCGATGTTGCCGGTTCTCCTGGAGTTACCCATGATGTTTTACGCTTAGGATTCTCGAAATAGATCCACTTTTCATCACCAGTTACAATTCGATGGAGAAATAATTTCCTTTTGTACCTGGCAAGCAGAATTTTGCAAGTGGTTTTTCGGTTTTCCTGCTGTCGTTCAGTCAATGCATGTGGAATCTATTTTCCCACCTTCTGAATCTTG
>JAGDQP010024316.1:0-28097 GCA_022664845.1 Lepisma saccharinum | reverse complement strand
CACAGGGTGGTAAGGTTACGGACCGACAAACTTCGGGAGGTGATAGTGCAGTGAAAAATACAGGAAAAAAGCCGAGGTAACGGGGGGGGGGAATTCCGAGGCCTTACGGGGCTACAGCCTGCCGAAAGCGTGGGAAAATGAACTTCAGAGCGGATTATTGCCAAGACGACAAATCGGAGAGTAGGCGGTTCAGAGTAAATTAGAGGAAGTCACACCCAGGCTATCCAAAAATGCATTTGGAAAATGCTACAAGCAGGGCGCAAGGGATTCTCCAAAGGGAGTAGGGGAATTATTATGCCAGGGGAGTTCGAATGCCGGACTCCAAAGCATTTTATTCCGGACCTTCACAGTTTAATACAAATTTAAATTTATTTATGGCCTTTTGGAATCCTTGGCTCACGCCGGGTTTGATACGATGTTCAAGAATATTGTGTGAATTGATTATATGTACAGTTGTACACACTTTACTAGTTGGAAAAAAAATTGTAATGTGAATTCATTTCTTTTTTACTTTTTTGTAATTACACAATTATACTGAGTAACTAATAACCGTACTCTTACTGTCCTGTTTCATTATTTATACCGAGTCGCCGTAGCTCAGTGGTAGAACGTTGGTGTAGCATTCGGGAGGTCCTGGGTTCGGTCCCAGGGGCCAGAGACCATCCTGACTGAGTTTTTTTTCTCAGTCACATCAGGCAAATTCCGAGATGGCACCTTCAACATGCGCCCTAGCCGATACCTTCCCAAATCCTTTCCCCTCCGCTAGCCCAACCTGACCCTCAGATGCCTAAAGGTCATAAATAAAATTCAAATATAAATTTATTTATGGCATTTAGGCATCTACTGCTCGAGCCGGGATGCAAGATGGAATCGGTCAGGACTTAAGTTGAATGTACCATCCCGGAATTTGCATTGTGTGATTGACGAAAACGTTACTCAGTTCGGGATGGTCTGCCGCTGGTATATAACAGAAGACGTCTTGAATACGAAGTCAACATTATTGCCTGAGCTACGGCCGCTTGGTCTTACTGTGCTGTCTTATACATAGTCGATTGACTATCTAGATCACGAAGTCATTTTATTGAGATATTACCATTCATCCGGTCCTCAGAAAGAAATGATTGGAGACATTGTATGATATGTTTCCCTTCACTCCGTTACTCTACAAGGAGCTCTTTCGATGTCTCCATTTTATGGAAGCAAACACAAGTAACACGACGCCCGAGATCACCGATCGCTTTGACCTTTAAGGTTATTTCATCTCTCTCAGCACGTAGGACCTCGGAAGTATGGAATGATTTTGCGTAGACTTCAGACGTACGTAGAACAGAATGGGAACATCACGATTTTGAGAGAGAAAGAAAGAGAGACAGAATGGGAGGGGTTAGTGGCAACTGTTGCTGCACACGTCTATATCGAGGGAGAGAGATCAAACACTGCACCCAATAAACATTAATAATTATTACTTTTGTCTCTGTCTTTTATAGTATGTATCACTATGTAGCAGAATTTTCCTCTTCGAACAGTTATCGTAGACTAAATGACTACTGTATATTCCGACGCTAACTTCAATCCGGGACTATATAAACAAAGATACGTACAATGTTCTCTGTAGAAAAAAAACCTGAGTTTTCAACACTATGTGAGAGGGGGAGCTAGGCTAGGCTGTGTGTGTGTACTGTTTAGTTCAGTGTTTGGCCGCTCAGCGCCGGGGAACTTAAATCTGAAACGGGTTATAGATGTAAAGATATGTTTGGCATACACTAGTGCTAGAGTAAATATTATTACTCGGAGACTATCACGAAACACAGTCGTAACATGCAAAGACAACAGAACATTGTAAAGTTTTAAACAAACAACTCTCCAAATAACTTGCAACAGGACAGGGAGAGCGAAAGTGTTTTACTTCAAAATAGCACAACGAAAAGAAACTTACGGCAGTCAGGTGGTTCATCGGAGCCATCCTCACAGTCTGGCGTACTGTCACATTTCCACCTCTTAGGTATACAATGACCATTTTCACAACGAAATTCCTCTTCTGTACACGTCCCTATGGAAGATAGAAACATAACTATTTTACTCAGTCCAAGGAAAAATATAAAGTTCAGCATAAATATGATACAATATATGGATCCATATTACTTGAAGAGAAATACAACATAATCATTTCAAATTTCACTTTCTTAATATTCAAACACCTTTAATAGTTTGCACTGTGCATAGCGTATGAACGGATAGAATTAACAGTTTGTTATGCACTTGTGCCTAAAACCAATATGGAATAGATCCTTGTAGTCAATTCTCCCCACTGCACAGTGGGCCAGAAAACGCCAAATCTTGGCCAAAAATCGATTTTACGATCACAAAGGCGGGCTCCTTTTGATTTGGTAACACTGTGTTCTGTATCTCTCAAAAGTTCGCGCTTCGAAATGAAATGTAGAGCAGTATCGGTGGTTGCGTTGAATCCAGAACTTTTAGGTGTGAGCGTGGGTATAAGACTTACTGAAAAATAAAGACATACTTTTCTGAAACGATTCGTACATAAAAGTAAAAAATAATTTTGTTCATGCACGACTAAAAAGGAAAGCATGTGGGGGCGCCAATTCAAAAATTTATAAAGTGACTGTATATGAAAGTCACTTTAGTCATGTCTTTAAAAAAAAAATATTTGTTTAAAAATTATTTCAGTGTTTGGATACTTTTTCTCAAGTTAATGTTTTTTGACCCAAATCTTAAAGCGTTTTGCAACCAAACGACAAATCGTTGCAAGCTAATATTTATTTTAGGATAAAGAAGGTCATATTAAAAGGAATATTAAAATATGCTTTTAAAATTTATAAATATATAGAAAATGTATGAAAGTAACAATGGATTATTGTATTGTCACCCGACTTACGTCGCAGTGCAAAATTTCATCATTGTATGACCTCGGGAAATGAGTTAAATTGACGTTGAAAGATTTGAGGACACCATGAACCATTGTCAATTTAAGAATGTAAAAACTATCATGAATCTTCTACAATACGTAATAAACAACCTAAAAGTCCTGCAAAGAGGTGTACAATATGTATAATCTCTATATGGGAAGATGTGTTTGATACTTTTGGTTTTGGGTAGACCTGCGACGAGTATTATATAGACTAGAATAATATCTGGTTACTGTGCCTGCGCAACACCTAATACGAACCCGGTAAACAGAGCTTCCATTTCGCTGTTTACAACCTGCTATTGTAGCCTCAGTATATTATACAAGTACTTTGGTTGTAACTACATGGCTAGGACGTCGGCTTATGAAGTACACCCGGGTTCGGAACACGGTGGGGTTTCTTATTTTTCTTCTTAAAAAATCACTTTCATACGCTCATATCTGTAACCAAGGGTTAGGTTACAGTTCGGTTCTTCTCATTATACGCGATTTAATGCACTTTTTTTTTACTTTGCCGCACCGCCGACAGGTGGCTCTGCAACGAGGTTCAGATTATTCAAGCGATAGACGAACGTGACCTCATGTGGGTTAAAGTTGTCACTGGACTGTCTCCTATTAGAATGTCCGGTTAGTTTGCTGTTCTTATGTTGTACTGAGGTGTGACTTTCTAGCTTACACACTTGAACTTAACAACACACATCGATCGACGGTAGCTCAGTTGGCCCAACTTCATTTAGTATTCGGAGCTCCTGGAAATTATCCCAGCGGCCCCCTATCCTGACAGGTTACTCCAGGCTTTTACTTCGGTCACACCACGCAAATGCCGAGATGTTACATACTGACTGGTCACTGGCAGACTACCTTCCAACATCCACTATCCCATCCTATTCCTGACTGCACCTGAGATGCCTGAAGGCCATAATTAAAAATTTACAAAACAATAGAGATGTAAATACAGCACTTGTTAAAGACGTTTAAAATCGATATACACTTGATTCCGGGCATCCAATGCTTACAGTTACAGCGGGGTCCGAAATGTGTTTGGATATAAAATTTATGCAATATGAATAATAGTAAGCCCAAAATTTTACTATTTTAAAAACATATCTGAAATACGTCCCAGCATGTAACATGTAAAGTGTACCTTAAAAAAAAAACCGAAGAACACGCTAAAACGATTTTTTAGATGCAAAAATAGGGTATACTAACTCCTAGTTGCATGGTTGAGAGAATAGACGTTTTCCGTCAGTTGTAAAGCATTTGTATGCACTGACGAATTAGAAAAGTTTTGTAACTAGTAGTGACCAGTGGCGGATTCAGAGAGGAGGCGCGGGTGACACGCCTCCTGCTGAACGAAAAAGATTTTGTTTATATAAAGTAATTTCATCTATTTAACTCAGAGGAAGCTTCGATTTGCTTCCAGACAAATCTATTTTACATAGAAATATCAAATTTTGAAGATACCGATTTCATATTCCACGATAAAACTTAACAATATGGGGGGGGGGGAAGATGACAAATTTATGCTTAAAAATTACATTTAGTGAGGGAAATATCGAGTCTGTTCCTCAAACTCTCAAAGTCAGTGGTCTGTTCCTCAGGCCTACGCCCCCCACACGAAAATCCTGAATCTACCCTTGTTTTCTGCATTCTACTGTAACAGCCTAGTTGCTGTTCCATTTTTATTTTTATTCCCCTTTTATTTTCTTAGTATGTTCTGTTTCATTTCGTGCTCCCCTTAGATTTTTCTCTTTGTTTGGTTTTAGTCACGCTTTGAGCGTGTTTCGTTTTAATTTTTCTTTGGTTTTCAATCGTTATCTATTCAGGTTTTCGTTAGTCACGCAGCATTGACTTGGATCTAGTGCTTGTTCTTGATTGGATCCTAGTCAATGCTTAACTCCGTGTTTCTTGCTGATTGGTGTGAATTAGCCTTCTTCTCCGTTTCATGGGAGAACTGCTCTCCCCGCTATGTTAGTTTCAGTTCCAATTTTACCGACCAGATGGATGGATGTCTGGACTTTCCGTCATGTGTAATTCCAGAGCCCCACCTGCAATTGGTAACTATATATGCCAATTTTAGTAAATAGAAGAATATTCCGACATCATTTCGTCATTCCGATTAAATATATTGATAGTCGTGACAAGAATAATAATTGATACGAGTGCTAATCAGACTGTTCGTCGACAAGTTTACCTAGAATTTTTTCACGTCCGTAAAATTAGTATTGTGTTTTGGAGATTATTTGTCATAATGTATAACATGTTCTAAATTTTAGTATGGGGCCGCTATTGACCGAATTTCTGCACTTCAAATATCGGATCGTTAGATTCTAATAATCATATGCCTAATTTTTTGTCTCCAGTTTCCAAATCCTTTTGAAATTCCCGGTTAGCAATGTAAACAGCTACCGTATATTTTTATTTATCTATAATCTATAATAAAGGAATAAGGTCGCAACGCAGTTGCGCGCGCATTGCGCAGCAATGGCTGCGCGAAGCGCCAAGCAGTTTTAAACTTGAGATCCTACTTCCTTTGGGTAGGTTTTAGATGGGGTTTGGTTGCCATGGCAACATGGGTGTCGGCGGGAAAAATTCAAAGTGGAGGCAAGAACGGTGACCTTGACACAGTTGAAAACCAACGAAACACGTTCTATGAGGCGCGACATGTACTAGAACGCAAGTCGGCGATTATACATGACATATTAGATTTCATTAAAGTTACCGTAAGTGGGACTTAGGCTATGAAAATTTCGACTCTGCAAGTTACTTTTCCCGGTATTCAAGGTCAAAAAACACCTTTTGTCGATTTTCGACATTTGAAACCGACGGAAAAGGGCTTGCGGTCATGCACATCTCTATACTGGGTGACCCCAGAGAAAATGTGAGATATACGTTTTGTTTAAAGTAGTATAACTGGTTGACAGACGGCCTTCATTTCTCGTGTAAACGAACTGTTCCCGGGAAATTCCGGGTCAAAAATGAGTTTTTCCTCCTCGATATTTTCCGAGTGCACGTGTCCTTAATCCTTCCCATGTTAAATGTAATTTGGCTTGCTCTCTTAGTAGTATGTAGCATTATGCATATGGCCATAAGGGAGATCAATGTAGGGGCTATGTCGTCACTCACTGTATTAAATGCATACAGTAGTATATGGATAATGTACCGGGTAGGGGGCTATGACGTCACTTCCTATATTATAAATGTATATAAGTATATGAACGTTGCGTACAAGACAAGAGGGCTATTACGTCACTAGGAATATATTAAATGGAAAATGTACAGGGTACGGGAGCTATGACGTCACTAGCTATATAATACATGTATATAATATAGTATATGGATGTTGTGTACAGGACCAGTGGACTATGACGTCACTACCTATATATTAAATGGATATTGTACAGCAATGGGGGCTATGACATCACTAAGTACACTTTGTATACCTTAGCAACCCCCTAGCAACGGCCAAACTATACATCGTAGACATGGGACTTGGTGCAATTGAATGAACACTCGAAAACAAAGGTTGTGACACATTGTTTACCATAGCAACCCCCCTAGCAACGGGTAAACTATACATCGTAGAGACATGGGACTTCGTGCAATCGAGTCTACACTCGAACACGAAACTTTTGACACATTGTTTACCCTAGCAACGGGCAAACTATACATCGTAGAGACATGGAACTTGGTGCAATCGATTGTAGACTCGAAAAAAAAGTGTTGACACTTTGTTTACCCTAGCAATCACCCTAGCAACAGCCAAACTATACATCGTAGAGACATGGGACTTGCTGCAATCGAGCCTACACTCGAACACGAAACTTTGGACACAATGTTTACCCTAGCAACGGGCAAACTATACATCGTGGAGACATAGGAGTTGGTGCAATCGAATGTACACTTGAAAACAAATATTGTGACACTTTGTTTACCCTAGCAACCACCTTAGCAACGGGCCAAATATGTATTCTAGAGATATGGGAGTTGAAGGAATCGACTTTTGAGTATCATAGGAATATTTACATGAAAAATGGGGGATTCGGGGGGCTTGCCCCCCGAGTCCATAATTGGTTTTTGAAAAATACACATCTTGGAGGGTGTACGAGTTGAGAAGCCCGCTGGGCTGAGAGTTTTCGAGCACATCCACGAGCAAAGGGCCGTAGGCGCTGGGGATGCGAAGCCCGCAGGGCTGAGTTTGGGATTTATGAGTGAGTGAAGCGCCGAAGGCTCAGGGGGTCGAAGCCTGTAGTGCTGACAGGTTATTATATGTTGCAGTAGACGCAGGACGAGCAACCCGCAGGGCTGAGAATTTTCGAGCCCATGCGCGAGCAAATCGCCGTAGGCGCTGGCGACGCGAAGACCGCAGGGCTGAGAGTTTTCGAGCGCATGCGCGAGGAAAGCGCCATAGGCGCTGGGAACTCGAGACCCTCAGGGCTAAGAGTTTTCGAGCACATGCGCGAGCAAAGCGCCGTAGGCGCTGGGGACGCGAAGCCCGCAGGGCTGAGAGCTTCCGAGCGCTTGCGGGAGCAAAGCGCCGTAGGCGCTGCGGACGCGAAGCCTGCAGGGCTGAGAGCCTCCGAGCCCATGCGCGAGCAAAGCGTCGTAGGCGCTGTGAACGCGAAGCCCGCAGGGCTGAGAGTTTCGAGCTAACGCGCGAGCAATGCTCCGTAGGCGCTGGGGACGCGAAGTCCGCAGGGCTGAGACTTTTCGAGCGCATGCGGGAGGAAGGTGCCGTAGGCGCTGGGAACGTGAAGCCCGCAGGGATGAAGAGTTTGAGATCTTATGCTTGAGTGAAGCGCCGAAGGCGCATGGAGGTCGAAACCCGCAGTACTGACAGTTTTGTATATGGTGCAGTAGGTGTAGAGTAGAAGTAGGAGTAGGTGTAGGAGTAGATGCAGTCATAGATGTAGGAGTAGATGTAGTAGATGTAGGAGTAGATGTAGGGGTAGATATAGTAGATGTAGTTTTATCATTTATTTATCCATCCGTTGAAACATTTTTTTAAATCAAATGGCTAAAAGTTAGATATATCAAATGACACATCGGCACGCTTACATAATAAAAAATCTCAATTCTGCCTTTCAAGGCAGATTTAATACTGCTAGTTCCATTAATAGTCAAATTAGCAACGTGTCTGTTCGATCAATTTTGCGTACAGTTTTTCGATGAAATTTTGACGTTAATTGTAAATTTAACAATTCGACATGCTTAGTTAACCTTGGTTTCAACTCCAGCCACTATTCTCCGTTCAATAGTCACTTTTATAAATTGTTTCTGCATATTCAAGATTTATTCAGAGCGTCAATTGTATAATGTAGTAATCATCTGTAATGACGTCACGCCTATTATAAGGCCAACTTGTTTCTTTCGTTAAGGTATGTTTTGGACAATAACTTCATTTCTGTAGGTAATTATGTAGTAAAACTTTTCTAAATTGATTAACAATATTTTGAGACTAACTTGTGAAAATTTCAGTGAAATTCATTATTTATTATAGAAATTATGGACATTTATATCTGACAAACAAACTTTCGTTTTCGGTTTAATTAATTCACAATGTGTAAAAAGATAGAGGATACAAATGTGTTTGCTTCCTACAGCACAATAGTAATTCTGTTCAGATTTTATGAAATTCTCAACTCCGAAAGCTTACATTATGTAAATTCAAATTAATAAATTGAAACTTTGACATTTTTATATTTCTTCGAACAATTTTGTGTTTCTGTTCAATGAACGCAGTATAGAAAACATCTCAGTTAACTAGGTACAAATTAAGGCATTAGTTGATAATCCATATACAGTGTATAATAATATTTATGATGTGCAGTGATTTATTTAATGTTTGCCATGATATTCATCTGAATTTAACTACGAATCATTACGTGAAGTTTGACAGAAATCGATACTAAATTATTTATCTGTTTCGTTAAACCTATCGTTTTGAGTGATGCGGTTTTAATTAGATTAGGTTGGTTCATAAATCCGTAGGCTAGTGGTAGGATTCTTTCGACAGCTGAGATGTGATAACTTGGGAAAGGAACTATATATGGAATTACTGCTTATTCTGCGTTGCCATATGAAGTGACTCTAGTATGTGATTTAAGTGAATTGATATTATTTGCATTTTGCGTTATGACACGACGTTTAAAAATGAGTTGCGACCGTCATTCTTGTGTTCGTCGTCTTTATTTCAGGAATTGCGATTCCAGACTACAGGTGTGGGCCCTACTAAGGTAAAGGTAAGACATGTTCTTTTGCCACCCTGTAGACTTCGAAGTGAGTAAAGACGTAGTATGAGTCAATATGAATTGATATGCGTATGATCGTTTGAGATTATTCCCGAGTATGGATTTGCGTTTTCCTTTCTTAATCTATCGCTAATCTGAACCAGCTGGTACTTCAGAATATGAGCCGGCGATCTAGTCAAAAAGATTGGAGGTGTCGCCTTATCGGTATTTCCTCCCTCGTTCTAAATTATTGTTTTTCACAGCGATCACAAGGATCTGGAATCCTCTTTCCCAGATATTCTTAAATTTGGAAGACATTTCTGTGCAGCTCGTCTGAGGTGTAGAAAATGTTTGGAGCTAGAGTTTTGGTTAGATGCGTTGCGCGGGTACTTTAGGCTCCTGGAGACCATATTTATATTTCTGGATTGTTTTGGTGTTGCAGTTTTGACTTCACCTAGCCAGGAATTGAGTGTGTGATCTTGGTGATCGTGGGTTTGGGGCCGTTTCAGTACTACAATATTGTCACTTTAATTTCGACGCTTGAGTCTTCGTACTCTACTATCTCGATATCAACTGAACGCGTGACGAAATAATGTGCTTTCCTCCCGCCTGTGACGTTGGACTTTCCAACCCAAGCCTCACTGCACCTTGGCTTGCATACACTGAAGAGGCCGGTGACGACTTTTCATGACACATTGCACTGTTATGCTGTTTATAGAATTTCGATGCTTACCTTAGAAGTATGTAACATCGGTGGAAATGGCTCGAAAATATGTTTTATGTAAAATAGGTAGAAATAAGCAGCAAAGTTGAAATAGATTACTTTTGGTATTCAAAAATTGTGGCTATTGGTATAATTTCCCATGAAACTTATATATACTTGTACATCTTCATATTCAACTACGTACTAAGGGAAAAAATAACGGTGGGGGGGAACAAATACAGTCACTTATGGCGCGCCCCATACTACATTTTTAGTCATGCGTAAACAAAATTATTTTTTACTTTTTAGTACGAATTGTTTAAGAACAGTATGTCTTCAAAAAGTTCTTTCTATTTTTTTTCTTCGAGTTATTTCGGTATTCGGATACTTTTCTCAAGCTTATGGTGACCCAAATCCTAAAGTGTTCCGCAAACAGTCAAACGAAACATCGTTGCAGGCTAATATTTATTTTAAGATAAAGAAGTTCATATTCAAAATATATATTAAAATATGCTTTTAAAATAAATAAATAAATAAATATAATTTTATGACGTCGAGAAATTAGTTAAATTGACGTTGTAATATTTGAGGACACCACGAACTACTGTGAACTAAAGGAAATAATTTAAAAAATAGGTCTTTACCTAAAGATCTGCGGTATGCTTATTACATAAGAAATGCCTGTTACAGCTTTAAAACAAAACGTTCACAGACCAAAAATCCATACTTAATATTCCAGGATATTTCCAGGTTCTTGATGCTTTTAATAAAGATAAAATGAAGTATATGGGCGGTAACAGCACTATGGCTTACACCCTTCCCGATACGGGGAAGCCTCTTTCTTATCTTTGTCACATCGATTTGTAGCTGTTAATTAATATATATATATATATAAGCTGAAGATATAAAAGGTCTCCAGAAAACACTTACTGGTGTAAATGGCCAATATAACAATCAATTAATAAAAACTAAAGACTTTATACGTCTTTAGCATAAGTTAAAAACATGAAGACTGTAAATTAGCCTTCACAAAATAAAACAATTGTAATACATAATACTTAACAGCTAAGGGACATAATCATCTCAAAGAGACGGAGATAATCCTGTCTCACGAACATACATAAAAACTCTCCGCAACATACCTGATTCATCCCCTAAAAGATAAGATAAAATTAATTGTATGGGTGGTAAGATTGAAGTTTTTAACTAAATTCGCTGACACTTCCCGTACTTTATACTTGTAAACTGAATTCTCTGACTTTCCCAGGTCAGTGGGAACCTTGTTTACAGTGTTTAGTACCTCAGGCTAGGCGTACACCCAATACACACTTTGCCTTTCATTTCAGTAGATAAAAATGGCAACTTAATTATTTGAAATATGAAAACATTAAATTAAAATTATCCATTTCAAGTGAAAGTGAGTTTGGAATAGTTGAAGGGACAACAGCCTATAATCTATGGCAGTTATTCAGTAGGTCAAAATATTCAGTTATTCATTTGGCTGTGTTGCTTAGATGTGAAAATTCATGTAACGAGCACATGTTTAACAATTTGTATGTAAGTGTTAGTACATGTTAATAAGTATTTCCCTCGAAAGTGACTGAGTAAACATAACAGTAAGAGTCTTTCCAGCTGTACATGACGATGTGCTAATGGAGGACATCTGCTGTCTTCGTCCGAGTTTTGTACCATGTAAAACATAGGAACTGGTTAACGCACAGAATACTTTTATCACATGGGGCTGATCATAATAAAGTAACTAACACATTGTACAGTAGGCTGTGATTACATTCTTAATCCCGATTATATTTAAGAAATACATTTACAATTTTAGCTAACATGTCTGCTAGTGTTTCACGCGAGGCGAGAAATTGGTCGTTCTCGACGCGCTCTTGCATCTCTATTCCCGTCTCGGAGGTGCGAGGAGGGTTTGGCTTCTCGCTCTTGCGAGAGTCTCGCATTTTTGTTTGCTTTGTGAACAACATATTTCTGAAAACCACTGAAGTTTCTATGAATCACATAATTTACGGGGAAAAGGTCTGTCAAGGGAAAGAGTTTAGGACAAGGCTTTCTGAAGAAGACTACACGGAAAGAAATTAATTTTAACTAAGTCAAGATTTTGCTAGGTTAATGACCAATAGGGTTGCACATAACCTACAGGTTGTTTTTCACAACCCTTTCGAGATATGAAAGTACCTAATTCTGTAGGTAAATGGTAACCCACTGAAAAAGGTTAACAGAAATCAGGGTAAAAACAACCCTTTCGTGGGTAGCCAGTTACCAACACGATTGGTACAAGAAGGAATAAACAAACAACACGGTTAATTTAAACAACATGATTGACCCACTGCTCGGTTATGCTAACCGTTTAATGTGTAGGTAAATTTAACCTTCTGAGAATTAGTTATTTTCTAACCTTGTTGAGGGTTAGCTGAACCGAGTCTCGTCTATACGAGATGGCGGTCATTGAAGCTTCCACATTGAAGTTTTGTACCAACGCCAAAACGTTAAGGTGAAGCGTAGGAGGTAACCTAGCAACCCTAAATATAGGAATGTAGTGTTATATAAATTATTATTAATATTCTGTTAATGAGCAAGTGTAATATGCAACATTGAGATTCGAATAATGAATATCACAGTAGCGTAACTTGTGAAATAAATGCATTATCAGCCGTAAACTTTAGGTGCTCGGTGGAGTACTTGGTAGCTCCTCGGATTGCTACACATGAGTTCCCTGGTTCGATCCCAGCCCGGTGCGTATTTTTTTTTTTTTTTTTTTTTTTACATAGATAGCTATAATAAGCTATATGAAGTGTAAATCATAACAGTAACTTGCTTCCAGACAATTTTACCACATTTTAAAAAAAAATTCTTTAATGCGTGTTAAAGTAACTAAGTACAGTTGTTTATCATAACCCTTCAAACTAACCTACGTGGAGGGTTAGATCAACCCACTGGATCTAACCTTTTTAGCTGGGTTGCTGTAACCTTGTACTTATTAGGCTCTATATTTACCAACTCACTGTTACATTAACCCATTTTTGGGTTGCTAGTAACCTTTTATTTCTTTCCGTGTAATCAGAAACGTCAACCCCATGTAAGTGGGAAAAGACGGAGAGAAAGACGAAGGAAAAAATAAAAAGGCCTATTGAATGAAACGTTGATCAATAAGAACAATGGAAAAAGGAAAAAAAAACTTATTAACTATTATTTCGATTCCAATCTTCTTTCCCATGTAGGATATTTGGCTAGCTTGCTACTACCAGTGCTATGCCAAGATATTGACTGCTAATATGCTTTATATAAATATTTACTTTCCCCCTTGTTTACATCAAAATAATTAAATTGTAGCCCTAGGGAGATAAGAAAGGGAAGGAACAGAAGAAAATATAGAAATTGGTCATCATGAACATTTTTGTTAGGCGATTTTAATACAGTAACAACTGCTCTGGCACATTAGAGAACAATAATTATATTGCCACAGCCTACATACAGGTGCTCTTTCTGTTCATTTGGTTGCCTGGTGCTTTCCGCATTTAAAAACAATTCTGAAATATTTTCCCTCCCTTTTCCAGTAAGCCATTTTATTTTCTTTAATCGAAAACAATGACGTAAGAAAAGTAGGGGCCAAATGCTTTTTTCTCACTTTACTAAGCAATCGTCCTGGTTGGAGTTGCTGGTCTCCCACCAAGCGCCTCCCCAGGTGGCGGATAGGGACATGCCGACCAGATATGAAGGGTTCCGGAAATATTACGGGGCGGACCAAAAGCAGTACTGCTGCCTTGAAGTTAGTACAGGGTTCTGCAAAGGCTAGGTAAAGATAACCCCAAACAAAAATATCATGGTGAGGGGAAGCAGCATCACCATTACCACTCTGAGGCTGAAGATGAATGACATCGACAAAGCTCAAAGATGGACAGAGAACATCATCTTGAATGTCTGCCTTTACTGCGAGGTCGTAGAGCTGTCACACCCCTAAATAATGTCAAGAAATAGTAACATACGGTTCATGGATTCTCCTGGGGTAGAATATTCCGGAGGTAAACTAGTCCCTCATTCGGATCTCCGGGCGGGGACTGCTTCAGGGGGCTCCAAGAACAGGATTAAGAAATACTTTAGAGTAGGAACGTGGACCGTACGATCGTTATACAAAACGGGAACTCTTCAGGTGGCAATACGCGAGACCGAGAAGTACGTGCCGGACATATTAGCGATAAAAGAAGTCCGGTGGGAGGGTCAAGATAGCATCCGATAGGGCAAGTACAGCTACTACGGCGGAACACAGTCTCACGATTTCGGAACAGGATTCCTCATTAAGGACAGTATCCTTCAGGCGGTTTACAATATAGAGTTCGTAAACGAAAGACTACCGTACGTTACGATACGTACCTGATGGTGCAACACCGCTTCAATAAATGTCTACGCTCAGACCGAGGTGGCTAATAATAACGACAAAGACATACACAAATGCACATGGGTATCTCCGGATGGCAAAACGCTCAACCAGATCGATTACGTATTAGTAGGTAGACGAAGACACACCAATATAATGGATGTTATGTCTTACAGAGGAGCGGAAGGTGACACCGACCATCAGTTAGTGATCACAAAAAGTGAGGGCATAGATATGCATCGCGAAGAGAGAAAGCAAAGGATCAAAACAACTTAAATTCGAAATTAAGCAATTAGATAATCGAAACGTAAAAGCAGACTACCAACTCGAAATCTCAAATAGGTTCGAAATCTCAGCCGAGTCGAGTAGTAATAAAGATGAAATTGATATAAGTAAGATGTTGGAGGCAATTCGTCATACAGTGAAGAGCTCAGGGAAGAAACGTGTAGCGAGAAAAACAAGCCTTAGGCCGCCTTCACATACGCGCGAGAGCGGAGCGGACAACACCCGCGTGGTTTAGAAATACATTGCGAGCAATTGGGCTTTCCACATCAGCGCGAGGCGAGAGCGGGTTTCTCTCGCTGCGGACGAAAAAACACCTGCGTTTCCCTGCTAGAAATGCGGCGAGACTTTCGCGGGAGCTGTCCGCTGAAAGCCAAGCAAGACATTGAAGTAAATGAGCCGTTTCACATCAGCGAGAGCGAAAAGAGAGAACAGTGTTGCTCGGAAACACCACGAAATAGGCTGTATTTTCATCAATTACCCCAGGCCGGTAGTTAGAATTGTTTTATTAAAAGCTAATCTTCTTGTTAGATCATAATAATGTTGATATAAATGTTCATAGAGTTGTAAACAAGAAGTTATTTCTTTGTTATGAAGATGTATTGTCAGTTAAAATAATAATTACTTATTTACATTTTTCATGAAACTGTAGTAGTTTCGAGTCGAAAATTTGAAAGTGAATCATATTCTCATATATCTACGGTATTAATAAACAACTATTTGTTCTGTTTTTTGTACAAGCAGAAAACATTACACGCACCGGAACTGTGTTTCGGCAAATCAGTTTGAAGACAGAGTACATTTCCTTTATTCATTTTCTGTTATACATTTTATTTACTCGATATTATTTACTGTATTAATGATGATGATAGGTGTTCTACCCAAGGCAGGTCTTTGACCCGAAGATCTCTGGGCAAGGCGAACCCATTGGTTTGTCATTGCCTTCCATGGCATGATGATTTAAAATAAATTCAAATGGGATGAAGACGTCCTGAGGACGGAACCTACAGTTTAACGTGGAATTCGAACAATATGTGTACACACCGGGAATCGAACCCGGGACACCTTGATAACACGGCTACGAGCTTAACCACTTATCCACCGGAGACACTACTTTATTAAAGGTCAATCTTTTTGCTACTTTAATTATTCTAAGTAATATTGGTTTCGACCCATAAACATTTCAAATAAAGGAGAAAAAAACACTTTAAAAAAATCTCGGTATTATGCCACTATTTCGACAGGTATCCCAAACAAGCAAAATATATATTTTCGTAGCAAATTGTTACAAAGCAACGGCAAGCCGATGTTGTTTTCTGAAGGACAACAGGCAATAATAATAATAATCTTTCGAGCTGAGCCATTTATTCAAATATTCAGACTATTGATTTAAACCACACGTTTGGAACTAATATATATATTTAATAACGACTAACGAATTAAAGTAATTTCCCTGGTACTCATATCATCAGTGTGTCCACTGTAACAACGTCAATAAAACTGGTTACACAGCAACCCTGTTCGCAGAGATTTCCCGCGCAGGCAATGTCCGCGTTGATGTGAAAGGATCAGCGAGAGCGAGGCGGGCGCGGGAGAACTCACTCTCGCCCCGCTCTCGCGCGTATGTGAAAGTGGCCTTAGTTTGAAGAAGAATGCCTTAAGGCTCAATCCAAGTGGGTTTTCCCGCCTTTTTCATTTTACGTCAATTATTCAAATTTCAGTACAAGAAAACAGAAATTAACTTTCACGGACCAATGTTCGTTTCCTCCTTCAATAATGAGTACATTTAGTATTTATTAAATGCTAGTAGTAACTGCAGGATTGTGTGCAGACACTTTTGGGACATTATTCTGTCCCAAAAGTGTCTGCACACAATCCTGAGTTTACTATCAACACTTTATTAAAACTAATTCTATTCATTATTGAAGGACGAATCGATCTTCGGTCTGTGAAAGTTAATTTGTCTTCCTCTACTGAAATTTGAATAATTGACGTAAAACGAAAAAGGCGGGAAAACCACTTGGATTGAGCCTTAAACTTCATGAGGAACGAAAGCAAGCAAAGCAGCGATGGTTAGGTAATAAAAGCAAAGCAAATACCAACCACTACAATAACGCGAAACGCAACGTCACACGCGTATCCAGGAATGAAACAAAAAGCAAGAATATATGACGCACAAGATTCAGGAGATAGAGGAAAACGGGAAGACAAATAACATACGAGAACTATACAAAGGGGTAAACTCGTTAAGAAAAGGTTACCAGCCGAGGTTAGGGATGATTAGAAATGAACGTGGAGATCTTCAAGCGGATCCGACTAAAATTATCGATGTATGGAGAAGTTATTTCGACATACTTCTTAATGTACACAACGGAGAACAAACAGAGGAATTTGAAATATATACCGCAGAACCGTAGATACCCGAACCTAACGAGATCGAGGTCGAAATGTTGATAAAGAAATTGAAAATTTTCAAATCACCGGGAATAGACAATATTCCAGAGTAATTAATTAAAGCGGGAGGAACGGTACTAATCAAGAAACTGCATAAATTGATAAATGTTATATGAAGAAAGGAGGAGCTTCCAAAGGAATGGAAAACCTCATTAATAGTTCCGGTTTATAAAAAAGTTGATAAATCGGACTGTAATAATTACTTTAGAATCTTAAGGATAATCTAAAGCAACGAATTCCAACAAAAGATGGCAGCACTACCTCCGTATATATCACGCTTTTTCACTGTTACACGAAATTTCATTGCTGCTCCTACAAATTCAAACCTAGAGAATTCGAACTTTTAGGGAAGAAAGTTCATAACCAATGCAAGAGCATGATCGATACCGATTTTTAATTTTCTTTTTTGTTCATTGTTAAAAGAGTTTCATTGTAATAGGTTTCGACATTCACAACAACAATGAAGCGATTTCAACAATAAAGGAAAGCGAAAATAAAAAATCGGCATCGATCATACTCTTGAATTGGTTATGAACTTTCTTCCCTGAAAGTTTGAACTTTGAAGGCTTGAATTTATGGGAGTAGCAAGGAAATTTTGTGTAACGATAAGAATAAGAATATTTTCAAAAATATGAAGTGAATCATTATAGTGTACATTAAAAGAAAAAAAAAATATAAACACTTTACTGCTGAAAATACTTATCGTTATATTTATATTTTACAAGATCTTGTAATAAATTATAATCATACGAAACATTCTTCCATTCAATATGCACCTGTACAAGTAAATGATTCTAATGTTAATGACATTTGGGAAAGATAAAGGCTATACGAGCAAGAAAAGTTTGTTAAGCAAAAATGTTAATTTCAAGTAGAAGATTATGTTCGAGTACGTAGATATAAATATAAATTAGGAAAGGGATATTTAACGTAATGGTCTCGCGATTTTTTTTTTTTTTTTTTTTTTTACCTGTGTACTGAAAGTAATCCTATTACGTATAAAATTCGAGATTGGAATGGTGAACTTATAACAGGTTCATTTTATGAACAAGAATTACAAAAAGTATTTGTAAGAAAACAGAAATGTTATTTAATTGAAAAAGTATTAAAACGTAGAAAAGGTTGGAATCTATGAATAGTTGTGTTCAGTCGTAAACATGCTGTCTCAGGAACAAGCTGATGAGTTTTATGTTACCACCATCAAATATTTCTAATAATATTTTTGAAAATAAAACAAGTTCCTATACTACGAAACTATGTCAGCCAAATCATTTAACGAGAAATTGGGGAGTAGGTTTAAGTGGACTTTCTATTCTGTGGAGTTTTTATAATATTCAAAAAAGAACAACTTATTATTGAATTAAGGGATGAAAAAATAATAGAATATAAAATGTCCACCCGGATACTAAGAATCAATACATTCAATTTTAGATACTATTCGTACGACTTTACGTAAACAAATGGAAAAAGAATATGAGAAGAAGGAAAATTTACAAGTATTTGAGGAAGTAGTATTCTTAATAAAATGTTTCATGGTGTAGAAACGGTTAGCGTTGAACGGATGATCAACGAAGATCCTTAGTAATAGAAGAAAATCCTATCGTTATGCAATATGAGGAAAGTAGATATAAAGTTTATATTTCTCATAAACGAATTCCAAAACGTGAATATCTTTTCGCGAGGAGTCCCGGCTTGCAAAATATTTTAGGACTTAGTAATGATTTTAAAGTGAATACATGCATGGTTCACTTTTATCCCATGAATCCCAAAAAGAAACCAAAGTTTCTAAATGTTCCAGCACCTTACCACACAAGTCTTGATTATCTTATTTCTTCAGTAATTAATGTATGTATTGATATTGTAAAAGATCAACCTCTTTATGGTAACCTAATTCGAAAAAAATGGAATTCAAGATTATAATTATGGAAGGATTAAATAATTTATCTTTGATTGTCCAGAATATGTTAAAGTTGAAAAGAAATATTTTGATACTCTTCATGTAGACTTAAAAGATGTGCACGGAGACAAGTTGCCATTTCAATTTGAAACGTCAAGCGTAACACTACATTTTAAAAGAAAATGATTTCTGAAAGTAGTGATGATATAGTTCAGGTAGTATATATATTATAGGCAGTTCTTGGTCGACTTCCTATTTCCAAGTATCGAGTAGAACGTTACAATAAAAGAAGCGTCATGCCCTCCTCACTTCGATATGACTTAGTTCTTTAATATTCCTTCGTAGCTGAACTTAATCGTCACAAACTAATAAGGAATAACAGAAGATAAGTGTAACATTTGGTGAGAAAAGTAAAAATTCTTGAAGAAAGTAAAGCAAGCGGCAGTTGCTAAGAAAGTAGTGTTTATTTCGTCTTCGGAAAGTCCTGAAATCAATGCTAATGATTTTTTTTTCATGATTCCACGCTCTTCTAAAATCTCACGTGGAATCTTTTATTATTATTATTATTATTTCTAGGATCGAGCCGCCGACACTCAGTGGTAGAGCGTTGGCGTAGCCTTCGGGAGGTCCTGGGTTCGATCCCAGCGACCGACCATCCTGACTGAGGGTTTTCCTCAGCCACACCAGGCAAATGTCGGGATGGCACCTTCAACATAGGCCCAGGCCGATACCTTTCCGAATCCTTTCCCCCTCCCCTATCCCTGCTTGAGCCTCAGATGTCTAAAGGCCATAAATAAAACTCAAATTAGTTCTAGGCTGAAACGGTAGCTTTTGTCTAAACTTGTCAATCGCGTCTGATGAAGTTCCTCGTAGTCCTCTTAAACGGGTCGGGTCGGGTCAGACTTACTCGGGTGGAACCTAGTTAGTCATGGGTCAGGTCGGGTCAACCTGAGTCGAGTCACGGGTCAGGTCGAACTTTTCGGGTCACGGATGGGTCGGGTTGAGTTTCGACCCGACCCGTTGAAAGCACTAGTTCCTCAATGATCACTCTTCCAGACGGCAGAGGTGAGGAAGATAGCGAACAGTGCCTTAGTCCAAGTACCATACAAGTATTCGCCTTGTAGAACTGAGGAAATTCCTGGAAAATCTGTCACGATGGCCAGGAAGCGACTCGAACCAGTGCTTCCCAATATTGTCGATTAGATGTCCGCAACGTCAACCTCTGGACCACATAGATTGAGGTGGAATTCTCAAGCCCAGATTAATATCGTGAAGAAAAAAAGTTTTGTGAGATATACAAGATTAATTAAAGAGTAAAATGTCTTACTGACTCTGTTTTAGAACGATCAATGTGCTCATTTACATTCCGAAGACCACCTTCCTGTGAATTACACCTGCACCTGTGTTTAATTTACAATGCATAATTTATCGTCTTTCCTTTCAGGCAATCATTGTCAAGCAATATCTAAGGTAAAGAATGTGCGTCAACTTTAAATCTCATTGACGATCGCATAAAACAGCTGCTTCAAACGCTTTCAATTGTAATTTATTACTCAAGCAACTTCGAAGTACATACTGTATTTCCAACAGCTCTTTAGTTAATCCCTATGTAAACACACATTTGGAACATCAAGTGGTTGGTCACTACGCGTACCTCAATTGCACTGTAACCTCAATTAAGTAAAATTGTAGCCACTTTGCTGTTTTAACTCAAGATGTCCCATTATGCCTACAGAGCAATTGCTTATTGAGTTAAACAAGTTATCAATAAAACGCGGAAAGAAATTATTCAACGTTAAAAATGTTCGCAAGAAAAAAGAACTATTTTGAAAGAACTAAGACAATTTTTGTTTTGTTTGTTTCAGTTATTATTAACGTTCTAAACAAGCTGGTGGTATTTCAAGGACAGGACCTTCAGTCATTAAGCTGGGTGCCGAAACAAAGCGTTCACCGGACCCGCCAATGGATTTGAACGCGGAACCACGCGCATATACAATCGAGTTGCTAATCATTCAGCGAGGGATTGTGGGCATATTTTGTTTTTAACAGTAGAGTTCTCTCTCTCTTTTAGTTGCTGATATTGAAAACAGCTCTACACAAAAGTTAAAAATTCCGTTTTCCTGGATCTTGTTCCACTCAATTTATTAATTAGTTCTATTTTATGTACGACTTTCACCCAGTTTCGGGACATTACCAAACTGAACACTGTCGCCTTGTTTTGGAGTTTTCTTTGGTTTAAGGCTCAATCCAAGAGGTGTTAACCCGCCTTTTTCGTTTCACGTCAATTATTCAAATTTCAGTACAGGAAAACAGAAATTAACTTTAACAGATCAAAGTTCGTTTCGTCCTTCAATAATAAGTACAATTAGTTTTAATAAAATATTAATAGTAAAATCACGATTCTGTGCAGACACTTTTGGGACAGAATAATGTCCCTAAAGTGTCTGCACACAATCCTGGAGTTACTACTAGAAAGCTAATTGTACTCATTACTGAAGGACGAAATGAACTTTGGTCTGTGAAAGTTAATTTCTGTTTTTCCTGTACTGAAATTTGAATAATTGACGTAAAACGTAACAGGCGGGAAAACCCACCTAGATCGAGCCTTCATGAAAAAGATCTTACAAAATTATAAAGTTGGTTGGTTTAATAAAGAAACTTGAAATATTGAGCTCCCATTCGTAAGTTTTCTTCTTCAATTACATTATGTCCATGTGTGTTTGAGAACCATTCCAGACTCCCAAAGAAAAAGTACAATTTTCGTAGCAGCATTCTGGGAGTTTGCAAAGTTTGAGTAAACATCTGTTCACATGTTACATATGGATACTCTCTCATGAATAAAGTACATAAATGGAGTAATTTTAGTCATATGTATTACGGAATCGCATGTTGGATTGATCTTGATGGAGTCGTTCAATATTCGGAAATACGCCAAGTTCTATAATTTTCTAAGACATGCCTTGAGTTATCGACACGAATCCATGTAAAAAGGATGCTTTACAGGCAACCAGAACTAACTCGTATTATCATTCGTTTCCATGGAAGTTCGAATGGATAGCAATATACTTAATGGTCTGCCTGCCTATAAACAACCGTTCTTCAATAATTAGTGTCTATAATTCAACACACCGAAATTTGGACTTAGTGATTTCTGCCTGGACGACAAAGAAATTCTTCTTTTTGTTTGTAAAAAACTGAAATAAGTCTGTAGTCATTATAAACTTACGATGAAACTGATGGCAACGTATCGAAGGGTGTATAGTTTTTTTAAAATTATTATTACTATTTTAAGAAAGGTTTCTGCAACAATTTGTATATTGGTATGTATATAATGTTTAAAAACATCCAGGCAGGTGACAATTCTCAGGTTTCGGAACATCAGAACCCAACTAAATAATCCAACGATGTTGTTTAGGGTCGAATTCAGAGTCGCGCTTTGTAGAAAATTGGTTTCTTGAAGTTACGTTTTCAGTCTGCTGCTTTGTAGGTGGTGAATATATTGTTGCGTTCTTTTGTCCAGTACTTCAGAAGTTTTTTTTTTTTTTTTCAATTATGTTTGCATGCCTTCTATAAAGGTGCCCGATTTTTATGAAATTCTTAATTTCACCCCAAAATCACATATATACTTAAGCTATTATTAAATAGTTGTTGGTGTCGTCGCTGAGTGAGCGGTAACACTTGCTGCCTTGTAATCAAGGGATTCCGGGTTCGATGCATGGTGAGAATAGAAGTTGCTTGACCATTTCACCAGAACGTCGTCTTCATTCGATGGTAATGACGCAGCCCCATCGGTTCCCATTACCCAGAATCTGCGGACCTTAAAACCTGGCTCCGGGCAGACCATGATTATCAATGAGGCACTCAATCCAGTCAAAGTAGATGATTGGAGATTTATCAGGAAATAAATGTAAGTTGCTACTGCGTTCTTGTTAGTTTTTAATGTTTTTTTAGAAGTGTCCACATGTTTTTCCAGGATTTTTTCTCAGTCATACCAGGCAAATGCTGGGATGGTACCTACAATACAGGCCCTGGCCCTCTACCTTCCAACATCCCCTCACCAGTCCATCCTATCTCGGTCTGAGCCTCAGATGCCCACAGGACTTAATTTCAAATTCAAATTAGAAGTGTCAAAATTTTTGTTGCAAATGAATAAATATTTTACATTCAATTACAACAACGTTTTTAAATAAAAGTTAAGAGTTTAAAAAACAAAATGGTTGGTCACAATTCATGGAGATGAAATTTGCACGTTGTTCATAAATTTAAGTTTCTATTTTTATCACTAAGTAAAACAAAACTCAAATAACTGGACAATACAAGCCTTTATGAACTCCTACAAAAATATTGATTTCTGGAAATTTTGGCAATTTTATGAGCGGCAAAAAATGTCCAGTTAATTTTAGAATGACTTTCGTTCATATACCTTGAAAAATGTATGTTTCAAATTTGCAATTTAAAAATGTATCTTTTTTCACAACGCAGCTGCACTTTAAAAATAATAATAAAAAAAAAAACTTTTAAAAGCCATTTTCTTAAACAATTCGTACTAGAAAGTAAAAAATAAATTTGTTTATCCATGACCAAAAAGAAAAACATGAGCCGCGCTCTCATACAGTCACTTTACAAATTCTTCAACTGGCGCGCTCCATGCTTCTTTTTAGTCATCCATACAAAATTATTTTTTTACATTTTAGTATAAATTGTTTAAGAAAAGTATTTCTTTAAAAAGTATTTTATTATTCCTTTTACCAAATCCTAAGGTTCTGCAACTAGTCAAACGCCAAATCAGGCTAGTATTTATGCGTAATGTTAAATATATATATATATATGCTTTTAATATATATAAATATATATGAAAGTAACAATGGAATATTGTATTGTCACCGAACTTACATGTGCAAAATTTCATCATTGTATGGCGTCGAGAAACGAGTTAAATGAACGTTGTAAGATTTGAAGACACCACGAACCACTGTGAACTAAAGAACAGAATATAAAAAGCTCACAAGAGTTTGAAGAATAGACACCATCTCATTCTCATAGAGGTTGCTGGGCTTCCTTTTCTTTATGTCATGTTGGCATTTCTCATTGAACATGGCATAGTACATGCAAGCCTGCCCATCAATTTAAATAATTTGTGCTTTTAAAAACTGTAGCGGAGGGGAAGGTCAGTTACTGTTTCATTCCTTGCTTCTTGTGAGATAAGGGTCTACCACACAAGCTGCGTCTGATAAAGAGAAGTTTATTGCTCCACTGGACAGCAGATGTTCTGACTTCAAGTTGATGGAAATCTTCCGACCACTGCTGTAATCAATTGGGAGTAAAGTGTAGTTGAGGAAGTCGCTAGCGCGTGTAATTAGAAGCATCATAGTTTCTGATATTAACCTTGTTCATTCATCCTAGTACAGTACATCGTTTTGGCATTTCCTGTAGATGCATAAACCCCGTTTCAAGCGTCTGACTTTGAAGAAGAAAAGTAGAAACATACGTGAAAGAGAAAACAATTTTCTATTTGTACTTGTCTGAACTTTGCACTTGAATTATGGGAAGGTCAGAATATGTGGTTACTCAATTTCCACGTTTTGGATTTCGAAGTTTCTAGTCACTTCTGAAGGTATAGTAGGAAAAATGTACTCTACACTCAAGAAGTACATATTTTTTTATTCGTTACTTATTTACACACATACAATTTATAGCGCACCTCCCCCTTCCCCGCCCACAATTTTGTGAAATTTCACACATCACAATCAGATTTTCATTAATTTGTTCACCATCACTTGATATCAAAACATAGGTAACAATGTTCGTAAAATGTAAATAAATCGGGAAACTTATAATTAAGTGGAGAAATAGGCCAAACTGATTCCATTAAAATTGAAACTCAGTTTCAAAGTTTGCGTAAACAAATAACCTGTTCACTTTAATAGTCCACTGCAAAGCGTTCCTTTGAATAATATTTCTCTGAAGAGAAGTGATAGGGCATTTTTATATTTAACCCTAAGTAGGCGCGTGGGGGTATCCCAGACCCTCATTAAGTTAAATTTTGTTTTTCCTTGGTTTTCTTACATTTTTTGTTTCTTCTCTACCTTTAAAAATTAGAGTAAATATCCTGTCAAGCTCAAATTCCTTGGTAACTGACTTATCACTTCCCTCTAATGGTGTATTAAAGTTGCTGTGAGGTATGGCTGATCCCCACGCGCTTCCTTACGTGTGAATTTCTGTTAAGTGTTTTTGTATTTGAACGCTGTTCCGTTATTTTTTTAGTTTTTATACAAAACTGGAATTGATATTTTATTTGGGACTTTGGTCTCATTCTGTGATGCCTTGTTTTAGATCATGGTCGAATGCACAAATAAATCAGTTGTTACCCTATCGAACTTGCTGTTGAGCTTCATTTACTGGATTTCCCCACCAGGCGTCGAGACAATTTAGTCTCTGCAAATGTTGTCCAGCTTGCTTGGCGAACCTGCCGTTGAGCAAGCTTGATGGATTTTTTGCTATTACACTGTCGAGGTTGTTGATCAACTTCCTTGCTCGTGCTTCCTCGACATGCATGCTTGTCAATGTAAAGGGATAAAGGCTGTTACACTGTCGAGCTCGTTCGGCAAGGAAGCTGATCAACAAATTCGACAGTGTAATAGCGCCTTTAGAAGAGCTCGAAGTGAGGGAGAACGAGGGGAAGAGCGTTCACTCACATTTTTAAATGTTCGATTTAGCGTTCCTCTACCTTTTTATTATTGGGACCTAATTGCTTTCACTTCCAACAGTAAATCGCCGCTGCTAGGTGCAAGCGTCTCTCTACCGTTTCTAATTCTCTTCTGCAAGCGTTTTCTTACCTTTTCTAACACACTTCGAGCACTGGCCTTTAGTTAAAATAGAATGTTGAGTCAACTCAGACATTGATGTAAATAAGAACATTTCGGGCGGTTGTAGACGTAATCTTCCAGTTGGACTACGGTGGCAATGATATTTTTTCGGTCCTATACTTTAGCAACTAACGATACCTCTGGACATAGTCACGAAAAGGACTGACGAACTAGATTAAATATGTTTTTTATACTAAGCATAATTGTTTAACTTTAATGCGGAGCTGAAATGAAAGAAAACAGCGAAAGTAACGACGACAAGGCGAAAGAAAAATCATTAAGAATATTTTGTCACGGCACTGTTAGTCTACTGCAGTGGCGATTGTGGTTACATCATCTATGGTGTGTCTTGCAATAAGATGCTATAGCACATTATACAGTTAGAAAGTAAATGGAGGTTGCAATTATAAGAAATAGTAGCTATTTCCTCCAGGAGAATTGTTGCACTTTACGCCTAATAGTTAGATAACCAACATGGCAATACAAATATGCGCGAAAACATGGAATGCCAGGATATTAATCCATTTGCAGAAAGAAAGAATTGATTCGTTCAGCATCATGTAGAGAACCACGAGAGAGACAGAAATCCAATTCTTGTCTTGTTCAAACACACACACACACACACACACACACAGAGAGAGAGAGAGAGAGAGAGAGAGAGAGAAAGAATGGAAGAAGACAGGGAGAGAGCAAAAAGGAGAAAACACGGAAAGAGGGAAAGAAAATTGGTGCAAGACATGGAAATAAATAAAATTGTAAGGCTTATGAACACACACTCTGCGTCTCTCTCTCCCACCCCCTCTCTCTGTCTTGTGTTTTTCTCCCTTTACGGGATAAATCTCTTTCAGGAGCAATCGCGAAAATCATTTATAGCGCTTAATTCCATGAAGAAAATATTTTGAAATTCAGACTGGGAATCGAACCCAAAATCTTCAGAATGAGAGTTTGACACGCTCACCACTTAGCTACACAGACCATAACAAATGTGTTGTTAAATCAACCATTAAACTCGCTTCCCTCAGCGGTTTACTTATAATACACAGCCATATTCAATCCACTACTGGATGAGGCCTCTCCCGGAGGGAGGAGGTGGTTTACTGCTCCCACGCTGACCAGACGTGTTGGGAGAGGAGAGCCGAAGCTCTCAACTGTGATCGCTACCTCTCTATTCAGGTAGCTCCCCAATGGGCCTCACGACGCTGGGTGGACGCCGCATAGGCAATACCATCTGGAGTACTGCAACGGTCACCCGTCCAAGCACTGACCTGACCCAGAGCTGCTTGACTTCGGTGATCTTACGGGAACCGGTAGACCAGCTCGGCTAGGGCGTTGCCATATATATATATATATATGATATGATATGATTTCAGAACTATCTTTCAAGAAAGTAAGTTCCACTTGCTGGCGGCGCGCTTATTCGCCAATCCCAACCGGTAAGAATAAAAAGATATTTTTTAGAAATTCTGCGTTCAAACTGCTTTTGGAGGAAGTGGGTGATGTAAACGGTTGGGGAATTAAATACAGTACCGAGAGCACCAGTTGCCAGCTGCCTAGCGTGGCGTATTGGTAGGACGCTGGCTCACGGAATAAAAAAAACTTGGTTCGATTCCCGGCGAGCGGTCGAGATTTTTTCTTCTTCTCGTCTTAAAAAATATTTTTTAGTTCAAATTTATTATTAATAATTGCTTTCTTCCATTTGCCGTAGATTATATAAAATTAGTGACCATGGGTTAGGGTAGGGTAGGTAAGATCATTTTTGTTTATGTACTTTACACTTTCGTTTCTTTCTTTCAAAATACATTTCTATCTGTGTGTGCGAACCTGACCTTACCTAACCTCCGCTAACCCATGGTAACTAAAAATGCATTCATGGAGGGAAGGCTCCGCTTAGCGGCGGGCATACGCAAAAGTATGCGTATGCCTACCGCTAACCGTGGGTCCCCCCCCCCCTCCTGAGGCTCACGAAGCCTAGCTCCCTTTTAACGCACCGTGCCCCCTTGCACACCTCGCAGGCCAGACCTGGTTTATTTATATATCGTAGCTTTCAGTAGCCTCTATTTGCATGCCAAAGCAATTATTAATAATGATTATGAACCTACTATGAAAGAGAAAATGAAAAAAATGTTGCTCCCGCCGGGTTTCGAACCAGTGTTTTTTTATTTAGTAAGTCAACGTCTTATCGCTGCACCAATTTAGGACCTGGAAAATACTGGTTTGGTAGTTGTATTTACAGTGGATGACGTCTGAGATAGTCACTAGTAGGGATGGGCTCTTGAATCCGGATCCTCACTACCCGGATACTAACGGATCCGGCTTTGGATACTTTTGGAACCGGGTACCCGGATC